>SZWC01002696.1:109955-170128 GCA_023375785.1 Penium margaritaceum
GGCAAGAACCTTGGTACGGAGAAGGTACAGGTCCTCCTCCCTCTTGCCACGTGCAATCACCTCGCCATCCCCCTCCTTCCGGATGATGGCCTCTTTCTTGTTGAAGAGCACCTCGAGCCCCTTGTCGGTAAGGCGGCTCACTGACAGCAGGTTTGCCCCAAAGTTGGGCATGTGGAGCACGTTGTAGATGGTGCACGGAATGACTTTCCCGTTCACCTCCGACTCAATGCGAACATTGCCTTCGCCCACGGCCAACTCTGTTTTGCCATTGGCCACTGTCATGCGCCGCTCGGTGGCGCCGTAGGTGACGAATGCCGCCCGGTTGCATTGTGTGTGGCGGCCTGACCCGGAGTCGATCACAGTGACTTCCGGATCAGTCAAGTCGGAAGACTCCCTGGCCATCATGGCTTGGGTGTCCTTCTTCCCGCCCTTCCCGGGCTGGTCCGACTTCTTGTTGGGGCAATCACGTGCGTAGTGGCCCTGTTTGCCACAATTGTAGCACTCCCCCTTGTTGTCACCTTTCATGGAGCCCTGCTTGGCACCCTTCCCCTTCTTGCCTCCCCCTCCACCTTGAGGACGGACGGCATAGGCGGAAGTCGACGTTGCCCCGTTCTCTCTCCCACCACGTCGCATCCATTCGTTGCGGACGTACTCAGCCACCTTTGGGTATTTCAGCTCATCGGCGGACCAGCCGCCTACGACGGTGATCATGGGACTCCAACTGTCCGGCAAGGCCAGGAGGAGGATCATGGCTTGCAGCTGAGGGTCGACCTTGCATCCGGTGGCTACGCACTCGGCAGTGAGGGACTCAATCTGCTGCAGGATCTCCATGATGTCGTCGCCTTCGTTGGCTCGGAGGGTGACGAGCCTCTTGAAGACGAAGAGCTGGTTAGCAAGGTTGGTGGACTGGTAGATGGTGCAGAGTTTCTTCCAGGCCTCCGCGGCCTCCGTGCATCCTTGAATCAGTGCGCGCTGCGGTGGAGCAAGCGCTAACACCAACAATGCAAGCGCCTTCTTGTTGCGCTTCTTGTACTTCTCCACATCCTCCGGCGTCACGGTATCCGGAGGCGCGGTCTCTTCACCGTTGACCAACTCAAGCAGGCCCTTGTCATCGAGGTAGACCTCAAACTGCCACCTCCACAAGGGGAAGCTGTTCCCATCGAACTTGGAGACGGCGCCGATGCTCTCTTGCTCGGTCGTTGCCATGGCGCGCAGCGGTAGCGTGAAGCTTGAAGAGCTAGGGTCCGTCTAGGCACATGGGCCCATAACCCTTTGTTGGCTCTAGTGTGTGTGGAAGCACCCTCAAGGATGCCTAGCTCTCAGTGATACACGCTACCAAGGTTTGGGCAGCCAATAGACACCAATGGTGAAGAGTGTGGAGCACAAGGATCACGGATAGGAGTGGACAGAACTCGTCGCATTCAGTAGATCTGAATCGAAAGACGTTTTTGTTAGTTAGCATAGTGAGATTACATCAGATCCTCATAGCCTGTGATCTAAGCTTTCTAACGCATCCAAGCACGCCCAAAACGGAGCAGTAGAGCCCCTGCTACGGCCGTCGAAGTAACCCTTGGTGGAGCCGCCCACCAGGCCTTGCACTCTAGGCAACGGGAGGCGCTTCGACGATGACCCGTCGAAGCGCCTTTCCTCGCCCAGAAGTCAAGGAGAAGTTCCTCCTGGTCAAGGAGGTCCTTATGGTCACCTCATTCATGCCCCTGGTGCATTTGGAGGCCATTAGGAATGAACTCGGATCCCAGGTGGTGGAATATCCCGCCACCTATGGGGGGTACCAGATTCCACCCACCCAACACCCGTTTTCCGGGCTAGGCTAACTTTCTGAATACTCAATCAAATCGAGGGATTCAAAGCTCGATCTTGCATGGAAAAATCCAAGGAATCCAAATCTAAAGTCAGATCAGGTGTTCGACCACTCCTCAGTGGTCGAACCAGGGAGTACGATCAACGGCACTCATGGCAAGGGGCACACCATGTCAACAGTACCCACACGTACTTACACGCACTCACACATACTCACAAGTACTCACACACATTTACATGCACTCACAGGCACTCAAACGCACTTACACGCACTTACACGTACGTACATATACTTACAAGAACTTACAAGTACTTACACGCACTTCTACGCACTCACACGCACTCACACGCACTTACACAGACTTACACGTACTTACAGGCACACACACACTTACACGTACTCACATGCACTTACACGCACTCACACACACTTACACGCACTCACACGCACTTTTACGCACTTACATGCACTCCACGTACTTGCACATACTTGCATGCACTCACACGTACTCACACGTACTTACACACACTTCTACGTACTCACACGCACTTACACGGAATAACACGCGCTTCCACACACTTACACACACTTATACGCACTTACACACACTTACACATACTTACACGCACTTACACGTACTACACACACTTACACACACTTTTACACACTTACACACACTCATACGCACTTACACACTCACACATACTTACACGCACTTACACGCACTTACACACACTTACACACACTTACGCACACATACACCCACTCACACACCCTTAAACACACTTACATGCACTTACACGGAAATACACGGACTTACATGTACTTAAACACACTTACACATACTTACACGCACTCACATGTACTTAGACGTACTTACACGTACTTACACGCGCTTACACGCACTTACACGCACTTGCACACACTCACACGTACTTACACGGACTAACACGCACTAACACGCACTTAGGCACACTTACACGTACTCACACGTACTCGCACACACTTACATGCACTTACACGCACTTACACACACTTACACACACCTACACATATTGACATACACTTACACGGACTCACACGTACTCACACGCACTCACACGCATTTACATGCACATACACACACTTACACGTACTTACACCCACTTACACACACTTACATGCACTTACACTCACTTACACACACTCACATGCACTCACACACACTCACACGCACTTACAGGCACTTACACGCACTCACACGTACTCACACATACTTACACACACTCACACGCACTTATACGTACTCACACAAATTAACACGCACTTAAACACACTTACACGTACTTAGATACACTTGCACATACTTACACGCAATTACACGCACTTACACACACTTACACGTACTCACACGTACTTACACATAGTCACACATACTTAGACACACTCACACCTATGTACACGCACTTACATGCACTTGCAAGCACTAAGGCAGAGTTACACGCACTCACACGCACTTATATGCACTAACACGCACTCACACGCACTTACACGCATTAACACGCACTCACACGTACTTACACACACTCACACACATTTTCACATACTTAAAAACACTTACATGCACTTACACACACTTACACATACTTACACACACTTATACAAACTTACACGGACTCACACACACTTACACGCACTTACACGTACTTACACGCACTTACATGCACTTACAAACACTTACACACACTAAACTGCACTTACATGTACTTACACGCACTTAAACGTACTCATACGCACTTGCACGCACTTACACACACTCACATGCATTTACACGTACTTCTACGCACATACACGCACTTACACACACTTACACGTACTTACACGTACCTACATGTTCTTACACATACTTAAACACGCTTGCACATACTCATACACACTCATACGCACTCACACGCACTTACACCCACTTACACGTACTTACACGCACTTATACACACATACGCGCACTTACACGTACTTACACATACTTACACGCACTCACACGCACTTACACGTACTCACACGCACTTACACACACTCACACGTACTTACACGTACTTACACGCACTTACATGTACTTATAAGCACTTACACACACTTACACACACTGACACACACTTACACGTACTCACACATACTTACACGCACTTACACGCACTTACACGCACTCACACATACTTACACGCACTTACACGTACTCTCACGCACTTATACGGACTTACACACACTTACACACACTCACACATACTTACACACACTTACAAGCACTTTCACACATTTAAACGGACTTACACACACTTACACGTACTTACAAACACTTACACGTACTCACACGCACTTACACGCATTTGTATGCACTTATACACACTTACACGTACTTACACACAGTTACACACACTTACATGCACTTACACATACTCGCACACACGTACACGCACTGACACACACTCACACGCACTCACACGCACTCACACGTACTTACACGTACTTACACGCACGTACACGCACTTACACGTACTCACACGCACTTACACGTACTCATATGCACTTACACACACTCACACGCATTTGCACATACTTTGATTCACTTACACATACTAAGACACACTTACACACACTCACACATACTTACACGCACTCACACGCATTTCCACGCACTTACACGTACTTACACGTACTTACAAGTACTTACACACAATTACACACACTTACACGCACTTACACACACTTACACACACTCACACACACTTACACAAACTTACACGCTATTCTACACACTTACACGCACTCACACGCACTTACCCATACTTACACATACTTACACACACTTACACGCACGTACACACACTTGCACGAACGTATATGCCCTTATACGCACATACACACACTTACACGTACCTACACGTACTTACACGCACCTACACGTACTTACATGCACTTACACATACTCACACGTACTTACACGCACTCACACGCACTTACACGCACTCTCACACATTTACATGCACTTACACGCACTTACATGCACTTACATGCACTTACACGCACTTCCAGGCACTTACATGCACTTACACACACTTACACGCACTTACATGCACTTTCACACACTTCCACGTACTTACACGCACTTATACATACTCACACATAATTACACGCACTTAGACGCACTTACAAGCACTTACATGCACTTACATTCACTTACACGCACTCACACATACTTACACGTACTTACACACACTTACACGCAGTTACACACACTCACACGTACTCATACATACTCACACGCACTAACACATACTTATACGCACTTACACGCACTTACATGCACTCACACGCACTTACACGCACTCACACGCACTTATACACACTCACGCGCACATACACCGACTTACATGCACCTACACGCACTTAGATACACTCACACAAACTCATACGCAATTACACGTACTCACACGCATTTACATATACCTACGCGTACTTACATGTACTTACACGCACATACACACACCTACACGCACTTACACGCACTTACACGTGGTTACAATGACTTACACCCACTTACACGCACTTACACTCACTTACATGAACACACACACACATGCACGCACATACATGCACTTACATGCACTCACATGCACTTGCACGCACTCAGACGCACTTACACATACTTACACGCACATACACACACTCATACACACTTACACGGTTTAAATGCACTTTCACACACTTACACGCACTTACACACACTTACACACACTCACACACACTTACACGTACTTACTCACACTTACACATAGTTACATGTACTTACACACACTTAGACATACTTACAGATACTTACACCCACTTACACATACTTATACGTACTTACACGCACTTAGACACACATACACACACTTGCACGCACTTACATGCACTTTCACGTACTTGCACGCACTTATACGCACTTACACGCACTTACACGCACTTACACACACTCATTCACATTTACACACCTTTTCACGCACTTACACGCACTTAGAGGTACTTCAACGTACTTCCACACACTTACACGTACTTATACATAGTTACACACACTTGGATGCACTCACACACACTTACATGCACTTACATGCACTTACACCTACTTACACGTACTTTCACGCACTAACATGCACTTACACGCCCTTACACGTACTTACATGCGCGTACACACACCTACACGTACTTACATATACGAACACGTACTTACACGCACTTACATGCACTCACACGTGCTTACACGCACTTACACGCACTTACACACACTTACACGCACTCACACACACTTGTACATACTTGTACGCAGTTACACGCACTTACACGCACTCACACGCACTTACACACTCTTACACGTACCTATACGCACTCACACGCACTTACAAGGAATTACACACACGTCCACACACTTACACGTACTTACACGCGCTTACACATACTCATACGCAGTTACAAGCACATGCATGTACTTACACAAACTTACACCCCTTTACACACACTTACACACACTCATACGCACTTATACACACTTACACGCACTTACACACACTTACACAGACTTACACGGACTTACACACACTTAAACATACTTACACACACTTACACGCAATCACACACACTTACACGCACTTACACGCACTTATATGTACGTATACGGACTTACACGCACTTACACCCACTTACACCTACTTACACATACTCACTCGCACTTACAGTGACCAGCACACACCTAAACGCACTCGCACACACTTACACACACTCACACGCACTCACACACATCCACACACACTTAAATGTACCTACACATACTTACACGCATTCACACATACTCACACGCACTTACACATACTTACACACACTTACACGCACTCACACACACTTAGATGTACTCACACACACTTACACGCACTCACACGCACTCACACACACTCACACACATTTACACACGCTTACAAGAACTTATAAGTACTTACACGCACTTACAAGCTCTTACAAGCACTTACACGCACTTCCACACACTCACACACACTCACATACACTTACACAGACTTACACGGACTTACAAGCACTTACACACACTTACACGCACTTACACATACTTACACACACTCACACGTAATTACACGCACTTACACGTACTTACACGTACTTGTACATACTTGCACACACGTACACATACTCACACGCAGTTACACGGACTTACACGCAGTTGCACGCAGTTACACACACTCACATGTACTCACACACACTCACACACACTTACACGCACGTACAAGTACTCACACACACTCACACACACTTACACGCACTCACACGCACATACACGCACTCATATACACTTTTACAAACTCACACGCACTTACACGCACTTCCACGTACTTGCACGTACACGCACGTACTTACAAACACTCACATAAACTTATAAGCACTTCTACGTACTCACACGCACTTATACGGACTTACACGCACTTCCACATACTTACACCCATTTATACGCACTTACACACACTTACACACACTTACATGCACTTATACGCACTTACACATACTTATACGCACTTCCACACACTTACACGCACTCATATGCACTTACACACTCACACGCACTTACACACTCTTCCACGCACTTACACACACTTCCATGCACTTACACACACTTACACACACTCACACGCCCTTATACACACATGCACTTACATGGACGTACACGGACTTACATCTACTTAAACACACTTGCACACACTTACACGCACTCATATGCACTTAGACTTGCTTACGCGTACTTACATGCACTTACAGGCTGTTACACGCACTTGCATGCACTCACAAGTACTTACACAGACTTACACACACTTACACGCACTTACACACACTTTCACACACTCACACACACCCACACGCACTTACACACACTTACATGCACTTACACACAATTACACACACGTACACATATTGACACATACTTACACGTACTCACATACACTCACATGTACTCACATGCATTTACACACACTTACACGCACTTATACGCACTTATATGCACTTACACGCACTTACACACACTTACACACACTCACACGCACTTAAACACACTCACACACAATCACTCGCACTTACACGCACTTACACACACTTACACACACTTACACATACTCACACGCACTCATACGCACTTTCACACACTTCCACCTACTTATACACACTTACACGCACTTACACACACTTACATGCACTTACACACGCACTTCAACGTACTCACACGTTCTCACAAGTACTTACACGCAGTTACACGGACTTACATGCACTTATACATACTGACACGCACTTACACATACTTACACACAATTACACGCACTTACACACATTTACACACACTTATATACACTTACATGCACTCACACAAACGTACACGTACTTACATGCACTTACACCCACTTACACGCACTTACATGTACTTGCACACACTCACACGCACTTACACGGACTTACACATACTTACACGCACTTACACACTCTCACTCGCACTCACACACACTCACACGCACTTACACACACTTACATGCACTCACACACACTCACATGCACTTACACGCACTCACACATACTTACACGCACTCACACAAATTTACACGTACTTATACGCACTTACACAGACTTAGATATACTTACACACACTTACACACACTTACACGTACTTCCATATACTTACACGTACTCACACGCACTTACACATACTCACACGCACTTACACACACTCACACGTATGTACACGCACTTACTTGCACTTGCACACACTAGGACAGACTTACACGCACTTACACGCACTTACACGCACTTACATACACTTACACGCACTCACACATACGTACATGTACTCACACATACTTACACGTACTCACACATATTTACACGCACCTACACGCACTTACACACACTTACATGTACTTACATGCACTTACACGCACTTACAGGCACTTACACGCACTCACATACACTTACACAAACTTACACGTACTTACACGCACTTACACGCACTCACACGCACTCACACACCTACATATGTGTAAGTGCGTGTGTGTGCTTACACACACTTTCACATACTTACATGCACTTTCACATACATACACACACTTACACGTACTTGCACGTACTTACCGGCACTTACACGCACTTACACGCACTTACACGCCGTTACAGGCTCTTACACGCACTTACATGCACTTACACGCACTTACAGCACTTACACGCACTCACACGCACTTACACAAACTCAAACGCACTACCATGAACTCACATACATTTACACGTATTTACATATACTTACACGCACTTACACGCACTTACACACACTTACACAAACTGAAACGTACTCACACGCACTTACACGCACTTACACGCACTTACACGCACTTACACACACTTACACGTACTTACATGTACATAAACACACTCACACACACTTGCACACACTTATACGCACTCACTCACATTTATACGCACTTACATGTACTTACACGCACTTAGACACACTTACACACACTTGTACGCACCTACACGCACTTACACGCACTTACACACACTTGCACATACTCACACGCACTTACACGTACTCATTTGCACTCCCACGCACTCACACACACTTACACGTACTTACACTCACTTACAGGCACTTACACACATAGACACGGACTTACACGCACTTACACGTACTCACGCACTTACACGCACTTACATGTACTTACACGCACTTACGTGAATTTGCACACACTCACACGTACATAAACGGACATATAAACACTTACACGTACTTACACTCACTTACACACACTCAAACACACTCACACGCACTTACACGCACTTACATGCAATTACACACCCTCGTTTACTTACACGCACTCACTCGCACTCACACGCACTGACACGCTTTTACACACACTTACAAGCACTTACACGCACTTACACACACTCATAGATACGGACACGCACTTACACACACTTACACATGCTTACACGCACTTATCCACACTTACAGGCACTTACACATGCTTATACACACTCACACACACTCACACGTACTTACAAGCACTTACACGCACTAACAGGCACTGACCTGTATTTACACAAACTTGCACGCAATCACATGCACTTACAGAGACTTACTTGCACTTAGAAACACTTACACACAGTCACACACACTTACACTCACTTACACACACTTACGCGTACTTATACGCACTTACAGGCACTTACACACACTCACACGCACTTACACGTACTCACACGCACTTACACACACTCACACGTACGTACACCCACTTACACGCACTTACATGCACTTTTACGCACTTACACACACTTACACATACTAACACGTACGTACATGCACTCACACACACTTACACAAACTTACACGCACTCACACATACTTGCACACACTTACACGCACTCTCACACACTTACACGCACTTTCACGCACTTGCACATACTTGTACACACTTATATGCAGTTACACGTACTTGCACATACTTACACATACTTGCACACACTTATACCCACTTACAGGCACCCACACACACTTATCCGCACTTACACACTTACACACACTTACACACACTTACACACACTGACACGCACTTACACGCACTTACACGCACTTACATGCACTTACATGCACTTACATGCACTTACACGCAATTACACGTACTCACACATACTTACAGGCACTCACACGCACTTACTCACACTTACACATACTCACACGCACGTCCTCATACTCACACGCACTTACACATACTCACACACATTTAAACGCACTTACACGTACTTACACCCACTTAGACACACTTACACCCACTTACACATGCTTGAACACACTTACACACACCTACACACACTTATATGCATGTATACACACTTATACATACTTACACACACTGACACGCACTTACACGCACTTACAGACACTTACACGCACTTACACACACTTACACGTACTTACACGCACTTACACATACTCACACGCACATACACGCACTCAAATGCATTTCTATGCACTTGTACACTCTTACACGTACTTATACACACTTACACACACTTACACACACATACACACACTTACATGCACTTACACGCACTTGCACACTGACACACACTCACACGTACTTACACGTACTTATACACACTTACACGCATTTACACACACTTACACATAGTCAAATGCACTTACACACACTTACACGTACGTACACATACTTACACGTACATACACACACTAACATGCACTCACGCATACTTACATGGACATACATGCATTTACACGCACTTATACACACTGACACAAACTCACACACACGTGTACGCACTTACAGGCACTTACTCACACTTACACATACCTACACGCACTCACGCACTTACATGCACTCACACGCACTTACACGCACTCAACACAAATTTCACGCACTTACACGTACTTACACGTACTTACACGTACTTACATGCACGTACACGCACGTACACGGACTTACACGCACTTACACGCACTTGCACGCACTCATATATACTTACACGGACTTACACACAGTTACACTAGCTTACACACACTAATACACACTTACATACACTTACATGTACTAACACGCACTTACACGTACGTATACACACTTACACACACTTACACGCACTTACATGTACTTCCCGCATTTGTAAATACTCTCACGTACTTACACGTACCCACACGCATTTACATGCACTTACACGCACTTACACATACATACACACAATTACACACACTAACACATACTTAAACACACTTACACACACTTACACGTACTTACACGGACTTACACACACTTACACGCACTTACACACACTTCCATGCACTCACACGTACTAGCATACACTTACACACACTTACAGACACTTATACACACTCACATACACTTACACATACTTAGACAAACTTACATGCACGTATATGCACTTACACGCACTTACACACACTTGCACATACTCACATGCACTTACACATACTCACACGCATTTACACGCACTTCCACGCACTTACACATACATACACGTACTTACACGCACTTGAATGTACTTCCACGTACTTACACACACTTGCACGCACTTCTACGCACTTACACACACTAAGACACACTCACACGTACTTACACACACTTACACGCACATACACCCCCTTACATGCGCTTACACATACTAACACGCACTTACACACACTTTCACGCACTTACAAGCACTTACATGCACTTATACACACTTACACGTACTTACACACACTGACACTTATATGCACTTACACACACTTACACGCACTCACACATACTGACACACACTCACACGTATTTACATGCACTTACACGTACTTACACACACTTACACGCACTTACACGTACTTACATACACTCACACGCACTTACATGCACTTACACGCACTTACACAGACTTATACGTATTTACACACACTTATAAACACTTACACGCACTCACACACACTTGTACGCACTTACACACACTTACACGTACTAACACATACTGACATGCACTTACATGCACTTACACATACGTACAGGCACTAACACGCACTCACATGCACTTACACCAACTTACACACACCTCCACACACTTACACATACCTACACGCACTTACACACACTCGCACCCACTTACACGCACTTACATACACTTACGCACACTTATACGCACTTACACACACTTATACACAATCATACGCACTTACACACGCGCACACGCACTTACACGCAATTACACGGACTTACACAGAGTTGCACATATGTAAACACACTTACATACACTTACACACACTCACACGCACTTACACACAGTTACACGTACTTATACGTACTTATATGCACTTACAGACACTTACACACACTTACACGCACTTGCACGCACTCACACGTATTTACACGGACTTACACGCACTTACACAAACATACACACACTTACACGCACTCACACACACTCACACGCACTCAGACGCACTCACACGCACTTACATGTACCTACACGCACTCACACGCACTTACACCTACTTAAACGCACTTACACGCACTTACACGTAATTACACGCACCCACACGCACTTAAACGCACTCACACACACTCACACGTACTCACACGCATTTACATGCACTCACACGCACTCACACACACTTACACTTACTTACACACACTTACACACACTTAAAACCACTTACAAGTACTTACACACACTTCCACGCACTCACATGTACTCACACGCACTTACACGGACTTACACGGACTTACACGCACCTACACGCACTTACACACACTAACATGCACTGACATGCACTAACACGCACTTACATGCACTTACACGTACTTGCACATACTTGCACATACTTACATGCACTCGCACTCACTTACATGGACATATACATGCTTAAACGTACTTACACACACTTACACGTACTTACACGCACTTACACACACTAACACGCAATGACACACACTTCCATGCACTCATACACACTTGCATGGACTTACACACACTTGCATGGACTTACACACACTTACAGACACTTCTATATACTCATACACACTTACACGTACTTAGACACACTTACATGTACTTATACGCACTTACACACACTTACACGCGCTTACACACACTCACACGCACTTATACATACTCACACGCATTAATACGCACTTCCACGCACTTACACACACTTACACGTACTGACACGCACTTGAACGCACGTCCATGTACTTACACACACTTACACGCACTTCTACGTACTTACACACACTTAAACACACTTACACGTACTTACACACACTTACACGCAATTACACCTACTTGCACGCACTTACACATACTAACACGCACTTACACACACCTACACGTACTGACACGCACTTACATGCACTTACACACACTTACACGTACTTACACACACTTACACACACTTGTACGTACTTACACACACTTACATGCACTCATACGTACTGACACACACTCACACATGTTTACACGCACGTACACGCACTTACACACACTAACATGCACAAATACAAACTTACATACACTCACATGCACTTACATGCACTTTCACACACTTACACAGACTTAGACATATTTACACACACTTATACACACTTACACACACTCACACACACTTGCATACACTTACACACACTTACACACGCTAACACGCACTTACATGCACTCACACGTACTTACACGCACGTACACACAATAACACGCACTCACATGCAATAACACGGACTTACACACACCTCCACACACTTACACACACTTACACGTACTTATACACACTTACATCCACTTACACGCACTTACACAAAATTATACACAATTGAATACAATCATACATACTTACACACACTAACACGTACTTACACACAATTACACGGACTTACACAGAGTTACACATACTTAAACACACTTACACACACTTACACACACTCACACGCACTTACAAACACTTACACATACTTATACGTACTTATACGTACTTACACATACTTACACACACCTATATGCACTTGCATGCACTCACATGCACTTACATGGACTTACACGCACTTACACATTCTTACATACACTTACATTCACTCACACGTACTCACATGCACTCACACGCACTTACACGTACCTACACGTACTCACACGTACTTACACCCACTTACACGCACTTACACGCACTTACACATAATTACACGCACCCACATGCACTCACACGCACTCACACACACTCACACGTACTCACACGCATTTGTATGCACTCACACACACTCAGATGCACTTACACGTACTTACACGCACTTACACACACTTCAACCCACTTACAAGTACTTACACGCACTTCCACGCACTCACACGTACTCACACGCACTTATACGGACTTACACAAACTTACACACACTTAACGCACTTACACGCACTTACACACACTAACATGCACTGACATGCACTAGCACGCACTTAAACCCACTTACACATACTTGTTCGTACTTGTACATACTTACACGCACTCATACTCACTTACACGGACTTACACGCACTTACACGCATTTACACACACTCACACATACTCACACGCACTCACACGCACTTACACGCACGTACACGTACTTACACGCACTCACATACACATACACGTACTCACACACACTTACACACACTCACACACACTTACACGCACTCACACGCACTTACACCCACTTACACACACTTACACAGACTTGCACATACTTGCACGCACTTACACGCACTCACACGCACTTACACGCACTTCTACGTACTCACACGCACTTACACTGAATTACACGCACTTCCACACACTTACACGTACTTATACGCACTTACACACTCACACGTACTTACACACACTTACACACACTTACACACACTTACACACACTTACACACACTCACACGCACTTACACCCACTTACACGCACTCATATGCCCTTACACACACTTACACGCACTTACACGGACCTACACAGACTTACATGCACTTAAATGCACTTACACACATTTACACGCACTCTCATGCACCTAGACATACTTACACGTACTTACACACACTTACACGCACTTACACGCACTTGCACGCACTCACACGCACTTACATGGACTTACACGCACTTAAACGCACTTACACCCACTTACACGTACTCACACACACTCGCACACACTTCCATGCACTTACATTAACTTACTCACACTTACACACACTTACATGTATTGACACACACTTACACGTACTCACATGCACTCACACGCATTTACACGCACTTACACGCACTTACACGCACTTACACACAGTTACACGCACTTACACGCACTTACACATACTTATACGCACTTAATTCCACTCACACACACTCACATGCACTTACACGCACTCACACACACTTACTCACACTTACACGTACACACGCACCTTCACACACTTAAACATACTTACACACACTTACACGTACTTACACGTACTTACACGCACTTACATGGACTCGTACGCACTTCCACATACTCACACGCACTCACATGCACTTACACGCACTTACACAGACTTACATGCACTTACACGTACTGACACGCTCTTACATGTACTTACACGCACTTACATGGACTTACATGCACTTATACGCACTTACACACAGTCACACAAACTTACACATACTTACATGCACTTACACGCACTTACACGCACTCATACATACTTACACATACTTACACGTACTTACACGCACTTACACACACTCACACACACTCACACACACTCACATGCACTTACACGCACTTAGACGCACTTACATGCACTTACATACACTTACACATACTCACACGTACTTACATGTACTCACACGCACTTACATGCACTCACACGTATGTACACGCACTTACATGCACTTGCACGTACTAAGACAGACTTACACATACTTACACGCACTTATACCCACTTACTCACACTTACACGCACTCACACAAACTTACACGCACTCACACACACTTACACGCACTCATACACATTTACACGTACTTATACGTACTTACACGCACTTACACGCACTTCCGCACACTTACATGCACTTATATGCACTTACACGCACTAACACACACGTCCACATACTCACACACACTTACACAAACTTACACGTACTTTCAACACTTAGAGGCACTCACACGCACTAACCCGCACTTACATACACCTTCACACACTTACATGTACTTTCAGGCACATACACACACTTACACGTACTTGCATGCACTTACATGCACTTACACGCACTTACATGCACTAACACGTACTTACAAAACTACTCGGCAGCCTTCCAAAACGATTCAACCGTACGGTTGAACAACTCCTGGTGTCTCAGGAACAAGGCCTTGCTGTGGACAAGCAGATTCAGGATCAAACCCTGCAAATTCAGCAGCAGGAAGCAAGAATGCAACTACTTGAAAATAATGCTTGAGGCGGACAAGGAGGAGGAGTTTAAGAAGCAAATCAAGGCGGTCTACTAGTACCGCAACAAGTTGTACCCATTTCATCTTTCACTCTGACACTCGACAAAGTTTGTGACTCCATTTTTAGAGCAGAAGAATAACACATTCGTGACTACGGAGGTCGTGAATCAGCTCTGTATTCCAGATATCAACAAAAGGGGCACAGCCGTCAGCTTAAGCAAGGAAACCACAACAGACCTGGAGGCAGTGGGTATGGTCAAAGACGCCTAGCCTATATGAGTTCCCTTGCCATTCGAGGACAGCATCAACAGCATCAGCACCAGCATCAGTCACCACCACGATAACGACATCGGACTGGACCCTTTGGATCTCCAAGCACCAAGGCCATGACTCATGTACGATGCTGGAATCCTGGGAACTTTGGCCATATCAGCAGGTTTTGCCCCAAAAGAGCGGATTTTAAACCAGGACAACAACAGGCACTGATAGTTCACAGTGCAGCAAGTGACACTTCCGCATCATCACCACCATCATCCCCACCAGGCGGACCAATCCTTTCCTCTGATGAACTAGGTCAGCCTGATCCAGGAGCTCTTCCTCAAATGACAGCTTCCTCTACAACAGATAAAGCTATCATGGAAGAAATCACTTTTTGCACAATTGAGAGTGCCAAGACAGTTGGAACAAGCCCAAGACAACTTGAGCAAGGCCAAGACACCTGGAGCAAGGCCAAGACACCTCGAGCAAGTCCAAGTCCCCAAGTAACCAAACGTACTACTGAGTTTCGGACGTCGAGCCAGGATTTTGGCTAAGTCCATCAATAACAACCTGCACTACTGGATCCGGTGGATGATCCACTGGATCAGGTGGATCATCCACCGGACGCCTCGGCAGGCCTATCGAAGCATTTTCTCCAGATGGTGTTTTTGTTACTCGGTCCGGTCGATTATCGACCGGATTTCGAGTCGCAGCCGGCTCCAAGAGCCGCTACGCATACCCCAACTTTGGAAAGCCATCTCCCTGGATGCTTGTCCGATTTTGGCGAATCAACTTCCACCAGATTCAGCCACTCGTCAACTTTCAGGGAAAATCATCAATCATATGATCCGAGCAAATGTCAAGTCACCAGCTCCGCCAGAGCAGAGTTTCCATTTTCTGGCAGCTTGTCAGCGCCTCCCGGCGCCGTACTTGGGCATGCGGAGGGGCAAATTTTCACCATTCTCCCCCCTGCACCTTCCATGCCCGCTGCTCCTGCTTGCTTTCACTCATCTTCCGCTGCACCCTCCAGCCCATTATAGCTGGTCATCCCAAGTCCGCCCACGCTCGTCGCGTGCCGGTTTGCGGGTTGGCCTTTAGTCAAGCAATCCGCAAGCATGCTGTGTGTGCGGCAGTGCTGCAGCACCACATGCCCCTTCTCGACCATGTCCCGTGCGTAGTGATAACGCACGTCAATGTGTTTCGTCCTCCTGTGCTGTGTCGGGTTGTTGGTCAGCGAGATGGAGCCGGTGTTGTCCTCGTGCACCACCGTAGGCTCCAGCTGGGGCACGCACAGCTCCCCCAGCAACCTGCGGAGCCACACCGCCTCCTTGACCGCCTCGGCCAGCGCGATGTACTCAGCTTCCACTGTGGAGGTGGCGACACAGTCCTGCTTCCTGCTGCACCACGAGACCGCTGGACCAACGAGGAAGAACACGTAGCTAGATGTGGACTTCCGCTTGTCCACATTGCCAGTGTAGTCTGCATCCGTGTAGCAGACCAGACGCAAAGGGTCCGCCCGTCCTTTTCCCCCGAACGTCAGGCACGCGTGCCGCGTCGCCTGCAGGTATCGAAGGATGCGCTTGACCGCCTGCCAGTGTAGTGGCCCTGGGTCGGCCAGGTACCTGCTCACTTAGCCCACCGCATAGGCCAGGTCCGGTCGAGTCATCACCATGGCGTACATGAGGCTGCCCACCGCCGATTGGTAGGGCACCCCTGCCATATCCTCCCGCTCTTCTTTTGTTTACGGCGCCATTACCGCACTTAGTTCATAGGTCGTGGAGGCAGGACTGCACACTAGTTTGTTGTCCTCCATGCCGTACCACTTCAGCACCTCGGCCACGTATTTGGCCTGCCCCAGCTCAAGCATGCGCGCCCTCCGGTTCCGCATAATGCTCACCCCGAGATAGAACTCCAGCTCCCCCATGTTTCACATCTGGAACCTGGTGCCTAGCTGCTCTTTCAGCGGCTGTAGGCTCGGCAGGTCTGAGGAGCACAAGATCAGATCGTCCACGTAGAGTGCGACAATCTGATGGAGCTTCTTGCTGCGCCGCACGTACACACTCTGATCCGCCTCACAGCGCTTGAAGCCGAGTTGTGCCATGAAGCTGCCCATCTCTTGGTACCAGCATCGGGGCGACTGTTTTAGCCCGTACAATGAGTTCCACAGCTTGCACACCTTACCCTCCGGTGCCTCCACCCCCTCCAGTACCTCCATGCAGATTTCCTTGTTGATGATACCATTGAGGAAGGCCGTCTTTACGTCCATTTGGTAGAGCTCCATGTCCTTCGCGGCTGCCACCGCAAGGATTGCCCCGATGTTTGTGAACTTGGCAACGGGGGCAAACGTCTCATCGTAGTGCTTGCCCTTACGCTGTGCGTACCCCTTTGCCACGAGCCGCGCCTTGTACTTGTCAACCACACCTTCCTTTGTGAACTTGGTCTTGAATACCAACTTGGAGCCAATGATCTTGGCGTCTTTTTGTCTGTTAATCAACTGCCACGTGTCGTTTTCTGCAATGGACGCCAACTCGGACTTGATGGCGGTATCCCACTACTTTTCCTCGGGCCGCGCAAGCGCCTCTTACACGGTTGTCGGCTTGGTTGATGCAGCCAGCATGCACTGCGTCAAAACGCTTCCCCGCTCTCCGCTGCCTCCCGCTACGGTGCGACAGTCTTGGCGGCGTCTCGTCGCTCTGCTACGATCCTTCCGACTCAGCCCGCTCCGGTGAATCATCGACCGGACGGCTTCCCAGGGATTCTTCCCGCTCCAATGAACCATCAACCGGGCAAGCGGCGCGTCCGGAGGATTTTTCTCCGACGCCCGACGCGAACTCCGCCGAGAGTGCGCGCATCAGCACCCAAGGTGCCTCCTTTGACGGATCATTCCGTCGGATCTGCAGCCCAGCTGCATCATCGTCGGAGTCCTCCGCGTTGGCTGCTGTACCTGCTGCACTGCCGCGTTCCGACGCCGCATCATCGACCTCTGCATCCGCCGGCTCCTCCTTGTAGTCAAGGAGCTGGAACCACTCCCCTTGTTTTGGAGTGTTCCCGATGCTCATGTCGTTGTTGCTGCTGCTGAAGCTCTGCTGCTCGTCAAACTCGACGTCACGGCTGCGGATGATCTCTTGCGTGCACGGGTCCCAGAGCTGATACACCTTTTGCACACTCTTGTAGTCGAGGAACAAGCACGGCTTTGCCCGCGGTTCCAGCTTGCTGTCGCGTCGTTGCGCCGCCTGCACCATCGCGTGCGCCTTGTACCCGAACACCTTCAGGTGTGCCACGATTGGCTTGCGCCCGCTCCAAACCTCCTATGGCGTCTTCCAGCCGCCCTTCAGCGCTGCTGTTGGGGTGAGGTTGATGGTGTAGCTCGCTGTATGCACAGCCTCCACCTAGCAACCTCGCGGCAACCCCACATCCACAAGCATGGTCCGCTCCATGTTGAGCAGCGTCTGGTTCGCCCACTCCGCCACTACGTTGGACTGTGGCAAGTACGGCGTAGTGGGTTCCCACCCGATGCCCTGCTGCTTCATCCACCCGCTGCAACCCACGTACTCTCCGCCATTGTTGCTGCGTAGCGCTCTGACCTTCCGGCTAGTCTCCCTCTCTACCGCTGCGACGTACTCCTTCAGCCGGTCCAATACCTTGCCTTTCTGCTTCATGAAGTATACGTAGAGCTTCCTGTTGCAGTCATCAATGAAGGTGACAAAGTATCTGAAGCCGCCGTTTGACAGAGTTTTGAACGGTCCACACACGTTGCTGTGCACGACCTCTAGCAGGTCCTTTATGCGAGCCGCGTTCTCGTTAAATGGCTTGCGCCGCGCCTTGCCCAAAATGCAAGGCTCGCACTTTTTGTACGCTACTGCATCTGCTTGCGCGTCCGCACCGTCAACGATGAGGCCGAGCACCATGTCGCGCTTCGCCATCTCCTTAACGGTTGTGGGCACTGAATGCCCCAACCGTCGGTGCTAGAGCTCTAGATCAGCGCTTCCTACCTTGGCCATGTTGACGACGCGCTCCTGCAAATCTGCTGCGTCGGATGCCGCGGGGACCACCTTGGTCTCCACGGTGTAGAGACCGCCCTCGCGCTTTGCCTCTAGCACGACCTTGCCGTCGCCGTCGATGTGCCCACTGCGCCTTTCTTGAGGAAGAGCACCTCATACCCTTTGTCCATCAAGAGGCTGACACTCAAAATATCAGCCAGGCCGAGGACGTGCTGCACATCACGAATTGTGCAGAGCTTTTTCTTGCGCCCACCACAACTTCCACCTCCACGTCGCCTTGGCCGGCCAACGGCTCGACTTTGTCGTTCACGACTCCCATCGACTTGGAGGACTTCTCGTAGGTGACGAGCCCCACTTTCTCGACTTCGGTGTGCTCCTCCACCCCAGAATCCAGGCACCGCCTGTTGGCCTTCTTGAGGAAGTGGTTATTGTTGCCGTTGAGGAGCGACCTGCCCTTGATGTTTTTGCCGCCAGTCTTCACCTCCTCCGGACACTCACGGGCCCATTGGCCCTCCTTGCCGCAGTTGCGGCACGCACCTTTCTTGGCGCCCTTCTTGTAGCCGCCCTTTCCGCCACTTCCTTGGCCCCCGCTTCCGCCACCGCGCGTTTTGGTGACAAGGGCCAATGAGGAAGACGAGGACTCCCCGAAGCTCCGTCGCTGCGCCTCGTTGCAGATGTACTCTGCGACCGCCCCATAGGTGAGCTTGTCCTCCGACCATCCTCCAAGGACAGTGATTAGTGGACCCCAAATGTCAGGCAGGCCATGAGGAGGGCCATCGCCTGCAGCTGCGTGTCGATATTCCACCCCACGTCATTGCATTGCGAGGCGAGCGACTGGATCTGCTGCATGGCGGAAATGACATCATCTCCCTCCTCCATTCTCACCATGAGGAGTCGCTCCATCGCAAAGATTTTGTTCGCGAGCGACTTGGATTGGTGGATGGCGCTGAGCTCTTGCCAAGCTTCGGCTGCCAGCTTGCAGCCTTGGAAGTAGCCCCATTGCGACTCGGCTGTTCCGGACACCAGGAGCATGAGCGCCTCCATGTTCTTCTTTTCAAAGGCCTGCTTCTCCGCGTCTGTAGCAGTCGCCTCTGTGAGCACCTCCTTTCCCAACATGACATCCAAGAGCCCCTTATGCGAGAGGTGTAGTTCGAACTGCCTCCTCCATAGCCAAAAACCTGGGCCGCCCGCATACTTCTGAATGGGCTGTGTCTCCTTCTGCGCCATGTGCGCAGCAGCTACTCCGACGATTTCTCTGAACTTCACGGAGACGTCCAAGATGACGATCCCATGCGCTGCGTAAGATATGAACGTTGGAGGCGTTCAGACCTGTGGGCCCATAACCATTTGTCAGGACGAAGGCCGCGTGGTGTGGTCTCGACGTTTGTCTGATTGCCTCTAGTGACTCACAACTACTGTTTTGGGCGAATCTGAGACTAAGCGTGAGCTTTCTGGTCGCCTCACGCTATGTGAGCAGGAATTTAGAGACAGTCAGTTTGCGAAAGGAATCACGTCGTTTTGCGTTAATTTTGTAACATACACATGATCACAAAATTTATAGGGCTGGTCATGAGCTTTCCAACGCACCGAACCGCGCGCAAGTCGGCCAAGCGTAGCTCAAGTAATGCTTGCCGAAGCGCAGGTCTCACCCACCACAAAAGCCTGACGCCGCCACTCGCCGTGGCGCCTTCATTCACGTGCAAAGCGCCTTTCTCAAGGCGCATGTCCCATTGCACACGGTGTGGGGGTCCCCTGCACTATTTCCACGTACCCTATCCACTTTTGGGTTGTGTTTGGTGATGGGGTGTGACGAGGTTCGAAACCTGTCCGCGGACCTGCAGTCAGAATTTTGACCAAGTCCCCGAGTAACAAAACGTACTACTGAGTTTCGAACGTCGAGCCAGGATTTTGGTCCCTCAGTAACAACCTGCAATACTGGATCCGGTGGATGACCCACCGGATCAGGTGGATCATCCACCGGACGCCTCAGCAAGCCTATCGGAGCATTTTCTCCAGATGGTATTTTTGGTACTCGGTCCGGTGGATTATCGACCGGATTTCGAGTCGTAGCCGGCTCCCAGAGCCGCTGCACATACCCCAAATTTGAAAAGCCATATCTCCCTAGGCACTTGTCGGATTTTGGCGAAACAACTTCCACTGGATTCACCGCCTCCGCAACTTTCAGGGGCAATCCTTCATTTTAGGATCCGAGCAAACGTCGAGTTGCCAGATCCACCGGAGCAGAGTTTCCATTTTCTGGCGGCTCATCAGCGCCTCCCGGCGCCGCACTTGGACATGCGGAGGGGTAATTTTTCAACAAAGACAACTGGAGCAAGCCCAAGACAACTGGAGCAAGCCTGATACAACTGGAACAATGCCAAGACAACTGGAAAAAGCCCAAGACAAATAAAGCAAGCCCAAGACAACTCGAGCAAGCCCAAGACAACTGGAGCAAGCCCAAGACAAGTGGATCAAGCCCAAGACAACTAGAGCAAGGCCAAGACAAAAGGAGCAAGGATAAGACTACTGGAACGAGCCCAAGAGAACTCAAGCAAGCCCAAGAGAACTGGAGCAAACCCAAGACAACTGGAGTAAGCCTAAGACAACTGGAACAAGGCCAAGACAACTTAAGCAATGCCAAGAATCCTGGAGCAAGCCCAAGACAATTGAAGCAATCCCAAGAAAACTGGAGCATGGCCAAGACAACTGGAGCAAGCTCAAGACAACTGAAGTAAGCCCAATACAGCTGGAGCAAGCCCAAGACAATAGGAGCAAGGCCAAGACAACTGGAGCAAGCCCTAGACAGCTGGAGCAAGCCCAAGACACGTGGAGCCAGTCTGAGACAGGCTAAGATGTCTGGAGCCAGCCAAAGAGGAGCAAGCTAAAGATAACTTGAGCAAGGCCAAGAAAAGTGGAGCAAGCCCAAGACAACTGGAGCAAGCCTGATACAATTGGAGCAAGGCCAAGACAACAGGAGCAAGCCCAAGACAATTGGAGCAAGCGCAAGACAACCAAAAAAGCCCAAGACAACTGGAGTAAGGCAAAGAAAACTGGAGCAAGCTCAACACAACGGGAGCAAGCGCAAGACAACTAGGGCAAGCCTAAGACAACTGGGGCAAGCCTAAGATAACTGGAGCAAGACCAACAAAACTGGAGCAAGCCCAAGACAAGTGGAGCAAGCCCAAGACAACTAAAGCAAGCCCAAGAAATCTGGAGCAAGGCCAGGACAACTGGAGCAAGCCCAAGACACATGGAGCAAGCCCAAAACAACTGGAGCAAGGCCAAGACAACTGGAGCAAGGCCCAGACAACTGGAGCAAGCCCAAGACACCTAAAGCAAGGTCAAAACAACTAGAGCAGGTCAAAACAATTAGAGCAAGGCCAAGACAACTGGAAGAAGGCCAAGACAACTAGAGGAAGCCCAAGACAACTAAAAAATGCCCAAGAGAAGTGGAGCAGGCCCAAGACAACTGGGGCAAGCCCAAGACAACCGGAGCAAGCCTAAGACAAATGGAGCAAGGCCAAGACAGCTGGAGCAATGCCAAGAAACCTGGAGCAAGTCCAAGACAACTGGAGCAAGCCCAAGAAAACTGGAGCATGGCCAAGACAACTGGAGCAAGCCCAAGACAACGTGAGCAAGCCTAAGACAACTAGAGCAAGGCCAAAACAAGCTGAGCAAGCCCAAGACAATTGGACTAAGCCCAAGAAAACTGGAGCAAGGCCAAGACAAGTGGAGCAAGGCCAAGACGACAGGAGCAAGCCCAAGACAATTGAAGCAAGCCCAATAAAACTAGAGCAAGGCCAAGACAACTGGAGCAAGCCAAAGACAACTAGAGCAAGGCCAAGACAACTGGAGCAATCCCTAGACAAGTGGAGCAAGCCTAATACAACTAGAGGAAGGCCAAGACAGCTGGAGCAAGCCCAAGGCAACTGGAGCAAGCCCAATACAACTGAATCAAGCCCAAGACAGGTGGACCAAGCCGAAGACAACTGGAGCAAGGCCAAGACAACTAGAGCAACGCCAAGACGATTGGAGCAAGCCCAAGACAACTGGAGCAAGCCCAAGACAACTGGACCAAGTCCAAGACAACTAGAGCAAGGCCAAGACAACCGAAGAAAGTCCAAGACAACTTAATCAAGCCCAAGAGAACTGGAGAAAGGCAAATACAACTGGAGCAAGCCCAAGACTCCAGGAGCACGCCCAAGGCAATTGGAGCAACTCAAGAGAACTGGAGCAAGCCCAAGACAACTGGAGCAAGGCCAAGACAACTGGAGCAAGGCCAAGACATCTGGAGCAAGGGCAAGACAACTGGAGCAAGGCCAACACACCAGGAGCAAGCCAAAGACAACTAGAGCAAGGCAAAGGTAACTGGAGCAAGCCCAAGACAACTGGAGCATGTCCAATACAATTGGGGAAATCCCTAGACAACTGGAGCAAGCCTAAGACAACTGGAGCAAGGCCAAGAAAACTGGAGCAAGCCGAGGACAACTGGAGCAAGCCAAAAAAAAATAGAGCAAGGCCAATACAACTAGAGCAAGCCGAAGACACCTGAAGCAAGCCCAGAACAACTGGAGCAAGGCAAAGACAACAGGAGCAAGGCCAAGACAACTGGAGCAAGCCCAGACAACTGGATCAAGCCCAAGAAAACTAGAGCAAGGCCAAGGGAATAGGAGCAAGGCCACGAAAACTGGAACAAGTCCAAGAGTACTGAAGCAAGTCCAAGACACCTGGAGCACGCCAAAGACACCTGGAGCAAGGCCAAGAAAACTGGAGCAAGGCCAAGACAACTGGATCTAGTCCAAGACAACTAGAGCAAGCCCAAGACAACTGAAGCAAGGCCAGGACAACTGGAGCAAGACAAAAACAACTAGAGCAAGGCCAAGACACATGGAGCAAGGCCAAGACAGCTGGAGCAAGCCCAATACAACCGGAGCAAGGCCAAGACAACTCGAGCAAGCCCAAGACAACTAGATCAAGCCTAAGACAACTAGGGCAAGATGTAGACAACTGGAGCAAGCCTAAGACAACTAGAGCAAGGCCCTTACAACTGCAGCAAGGCCAAGAGAACTTGAGCAAGCCCAAGACACCTGGAGCTAGTCCAAAACAAGTGGAGCAAGGCCAAGACAACTGGAGCATGCCAAAGACAACTTGAGCAATCCCAACACAAATAGAGCAAGTCCAAGACAGCTGGAGCAATGCTACGACAACTTGAGTAAGCCAAAGACAACAGAGCAAGCCAAAGATAACCAGAGCAAAACCAAGACAACTAGAGCAAGCCCAAGACAACTCGAGCAAGCCGTATACAACATGAGCAAGGCCAATACAACTGGAGCAAGCCCAAGACAACTGGAGCAAGCCCTAGGAAACTGTAGCAGGCCCAAGACAACTGGAGCAAGCCAAAGACAGGTTGACCAAGCCCAAGACAACTAGAGCAAGGCCACGACAACTGGAGCAAGACCAAGACAACTGGAGCAAGCCCAACACAACTGAAGCAAGCCAAAGACAACTGGACCAAGTCCAAGACTACTAGAGCAAGGCCAAGAAACCTAGAAAAAGTCCAAGACAACTAGAGCAAGCCCTTGACAACTGGCGCAAGCCCAATACTACTGGAGCAAGCCCAAGACAACTGTAGCAAGCCCACGACAATTGGAGCATGCACAAGATAACTAGAGCAAGCCCAAGAAAACCAGAGCAAGGCCAAGACAACTGGAGAAAGGTCAAGACAATTAGAGGGAGGCCAAGACAGCTGGAGCAAGCCCAATACTATTGGATCAAGGCAAATGTAACTGGAACATGCTCAAGACAACTGAAGCATGCCCAAGACAACCAGGGCAAGCCCAAGACAACAAGAGCAAGCCTAAGACAGTTGGAGCAAGGTCAAGAAAACTGGAGCAAGCCCTGGACAGTTGGAGCAAGCCCAAGATAAGTGGAGCAAGCCAAGTTGTCTTGGGCTTGCTCCAGCTGTCCAGGGCTTGCTCGAGTTTTCTTGACTCTACTCCAGTTTTTCTAGGCTTGCTCGAGTAGTCTTGGGCTTGCCCCAGGTGTATTGGGCATGCTCCAGTTGTCTTGGGCATGCTCCAGTTATCTTTGCCTTGATCCAGTTGTCTTGTGCTTTCTCCAGCTGTCTTGGCTTTGCTCCAATTGTCTTGACCTTGCTCCAGTTGTCTTGGCCTTGCTCAAGTTGTCTTGGCCTTGCTCCAGTTTTCTTGGGCTTGCTCTCATTGTCGTGGGCGTGCTCCAATTGTCTAGGGCTTGCTACAGTTGTCTTGGGCTTGCACCAGTTGTATTGGTCTTGCTCCAGTTGTCTTGGGCTTGCTCCAGTTGTCTTAGACTTTCTCTAATTGTCTTGGCCTCGCTCTCGTTGTCTTGGGCTTGCTTGAGTTGTCTTGGGCTTGCTCTAGTCGTCTTGGCCTTGCTATAGTTGTCTTGGCTTTGCTCCAGTTGTCTTGGACTTGGTCCACTTGTCTTGGGCTTGCTCTTGTTTTCTTGGGCTTGCTTCAGTTGCCTTGGGCATGCTCCAGTTGTCATGGGCTTACTCCAATGTATTGGCATTGCTCCAGTTGTATCCGTCTTGCTCCAGTTGTCTTGGGCTGGCTCTAGTAGTCTTGGTTTGGCTCCAGTTATCTTTGGCCTGCTCCAGTTGTCTTTGGCTTACTCCTGTTATCATAACCTTGCTCTAGCTTTCTTGGGCTTGCTCCAGTTGTGTTGGGCTTGCTCTTTTTGTCTTTGGCATGCTCCAGTTGTCTTGGCCTTGCTCCACGTTTTTTGGACTAGCTCCAGGTATCTTGGGCTTGCTCCTGTTCTTTTGGCCTTGCTCCAGTTTTCTTGGGCTTGTTCCAGTCGTATTGGGCTTCCTTTAGTTGTCTTGGGCTTGCTCCAGTTGACTTATCCTTAGTCCAGTTGTCTTAGGCTTGCTCCAGTTGTCGTGGACTTTTCCTAATTGTCTTGGGCTTGCTCTAGTTGTCTTGGGCTTGCTCCAGTTTTCTTGTCTTTGCTCCAGTTGTCTTGGGCTTGCTCCAGCTGTCTTGGCCTTTCTCCAGTTGTCTTGGCCTTCCTCTAGTTCTCTTTGGCTTGCTCTAGTTGTCTTGGACTTACTCTAGTTTTATTGGCCTTGCTCTAGTTGTCTGGGGCTTGCTCCAGTTGTCTTGGGCTTGTTCGAGTTGTCTTGGGCTTGCTCTAGTTTTCTTGGCCTTGCTCCAGTTGTCTTGGGCCTGCTCCAGTTGTCTTGGGCTTGCTCAAGTTGTCTTGGCCATGCTCTATTTTTCTTGGGCTTGATCCACTTGTCGTGGGCTTGCCCTAGTTGTCTTGTGCTTGCTCCATTTGTCTTGGGCTTCCTCCAAGTGTCTTGGCCTTGCTCAAGTTATCTTGGGCTTGTTCCTACTGTCTTGGCAAGGCTCCAGTTATCTTGGCCTTGCTCCATTTGTCTTGGCCTTGCTTCAGTTGTTTTGGCCGTGCTCCAGTTGTCTTGGACCTACTCCAGTTGTCTTGGCCTTGCTCTAGTTGTATTTGGCCTGCTCCAATCGTCTTGGGCTTGCTCGAGTTATCTTGGACTTGCTCCACTTGTCTTGGCCTTGCTCCAGTTGTCTTGGGCCTCCTCAAGTTTTCTTAGCCTTGCTCCATTTGTTTTGGCTTGCTGCAGTTGTCTTGGGCTTGCTCCAGTTGTCTTGGGCTTGCTCTAGTTGTCTTGGCCTTGCTCCAGTTGTCTTTGACTTGCTCAATAATTTTTGGGCTTGCTCCAGTTCTCTTTGGCTTCCTCCAGTTGTCTTGGCCTTCATCCAGTTGTCTTTGCCCTGATCTAGTTGTTTTAGGCTTTCTCTAGGTGTCTTGGGCTTGCTCCATTTGTCTTGGCCTTGCTATAGTTTTTTTGGACTTGCTCCTGTTGTTTTTGGCTCTTTCCAGTTGTCTTAGGCATGCTCCAGTTGTCTTGGCCTTGCTCCTGTTGACTTAGGCTTGCTCCTGTTTTCTTGGGCTTGCTCCAGTTGAATTTGGCATGCTCCAGTTGTCTTGGGCTTGCTCCAATGTCTTGGCCTTGCTCCGGTTGTCTTGAAGTTGCTCGAGTTATCTTGGGCTTGCTCCAGCTCACTTGGCCTTGTTCCAGTTGTCTTGGACTCGCTCCAGTTGTCTTGAAGTTGCTCCAGTTGTCTTGGGCTTGCTCCAGTTGTCTTGGCCTTATTCCAGTAGTCTTGGCTTTGCTCCAGTTGTCTTTGGCTTCCTCCAGTTATCTTTGGCTTGTACCAGTTTTCTTGACCTTGCTCCAGTTGTCTTAGGCTTGCTCTGGTTGTCTGAGGCTTGCCCCAGTTGTCTTGGGCATGCTCCTGTTGTTTGGGCATGCTCCAGTTATCTTGTTCTTGATCCAGTTGTCTCTGGCTTGCTCCAGCTCTCTTGGCCTCGCTTGAGTTGTCTTGACCTTGCTCTAGTTGTCTTGGCCTTGCTCCAGTTGTCTTGGCCTTGCTTGAGTTTTCTTAGGCTTGCTCTAGTTGTATTGGGCATGCTGCAACTGTCTTGAGCCTGCTCTAGTTGTCTTGGGCTTGCTCCAGTTGTATTGGTCTTGCTCGAGTTGTCTTGGGCTTGCTCCAGTTGTCTTGGACTTTCTCTAGTTGTCCTGGCCTTTCTCCAGTTGTCTTCGACTTGGTCCAGTTGTCTTGTGCTCGCTTCAGTTGTTTTGGTATTGCTCTAGTCGTCTTGGCCTTGCTCCACTTGTCTTGGCCTTGCTCTAGTTGTATTGGGTTTGGTCGACTTGTCTAGGGCTCGCTCCACTTGTCTTGGGCTTGCTCCAGTTGCGTTGGGCTTGCTTGAGTTGTCTTGGGCTTGGTCCAGTTGTCTTGGCCTTGCTCCAGTTATGTCCGGCTTGCTCCTGCTGTCTTGGGCTTGCTCGAGTTGTCTTGGTTTTGCCCCAGTTATCTTTGGCTTGCTCCAGTTGTCTTTCTCTTACTCTAGTTGCTTAGCCTTGCTCTAGCTGTCTTGGACTTGCTCGAGTTGTGTTGGCTTGCTTCTGTTGTCTTTCGCGTGCTCCAATTGTCCTGGCCTTGCTCCACTTGTTTTGGGCTAGCTCTAGGTATCTTGGGCTTGCTCCAGTTCTCTTGGCCATGCGTCAGTTTTCTTGGGCTTGTTTAAGTTGTCTTGGGCTTCCTCCAGTTGTCTTGGGATTTTTCCAGTTATCTTAGCATACCTCTAGTTGTCTTAGGCTTGCTCTAGTTGTCTTGGGCTTTTCCTAGTTGTCTTGGGCTTGCTCTAGTTGTCTTGGGCTTGCTCCAGTTGTCTTGGCTTTGCTCTAGTTGTCTTGGGCTTGATCTAGCTGTCTTGGACTTGCTCCAGTTGTCTTGGGCTTGCTCGAGTTGTCTTGGCCTTACTCCAGTTGTATTTGGCCTGCTCCACTTGTCTTGGGCTTGCTCCAATTCTCTTCAGCTTGCTCCAGTTGTCTTGGCCTTGCTCTAGTTGTCTTGGGCTTGCTCAAGTTTTCTTGGCCTTGCTCCATTTCTTTTAGCTTGCTGCAATTGTCCTGGGCTTGCTCCAGTTGTGTTGGGCTTGCTCTAATTGTCTTGGCCTTGCTCCAGCTGTCTTGGACTTGCTCCAGAATGTTTGGCCTTGCTCCAGTTGTATTGGGCTTAATCCAGTTGTCTTGGCCTTGCTCCAGTTGTCTTGGCCTAGCTCAAGCTGTTTTCGGCTTTCTCCAGGTGTCTTCGGCTTGCTCCAGTTGTCTTGGCCTTGTTGTAGTTTTCTTGGGCTTGCTCCAGTTGTCTGGGGCTCTCTCCAGTTGTCTTAGGCTTGCTCCAGTTGTCTTGGCCTTGTTCCAATTTTCTTAGGCTTGCTCCAGTTGTCTTGGGCTTGCTCAAGTTGTCTACGGCTTGCTCCAGTTGTCTTGGGCTTGCTCCAATGTCTTGGCCTTCCTCCAGTTGTCTTGAAGTTTCTCCAGTTGTCTTGGCCTTGCTCCAGTTGTCTTGGCCTTGCTCCAGTTGTCTTGGCCTTGCTCGAGTATTCTTGTTCTTGCCCCAGTTCTCTTGGGTTTTCTCCAGTTGTCTTGGGCTTTCTCCAGATGTCTTTGGCTTGCTCCAGATGTCTTTGGCTGGCTCCAGTTGTGTTGTCACGTACACGTACCTACACGCAGTTATACGCACTTACACATACTTAAACGCACTTACATGCACTTACATGCATGCATGCATGCACTTACACTTACATGCACTTACGTACTCACACGCACTTACATGCACTTACTCGTACTTACATGCACTTACACGCACTTACACACACTTATACGCACTTACACGCACTTATACGCACTTACATGCATTAATACGCAGTTGATTCTACTTACACGCACTTACACACACTTATACGAACTTACACGCACTTACATATACTTACACACACTTACACGCACTTACACGTACGTACACGCACTTACACGTACATACACACACTTGTACGTACTTACATGCACTTACACGCACTTACACGCACTCACACGCACTTACACGTACTTATACGTACTTACACACAATTACATGCACTTACACGTACGTACACGCAGTTATATGCACTTACACGTACTTACATGCACTTGCAGGCACTTACGTACTTACACGCACTTACACGCACTTACACGCACTTACACGCACTTACATGCACTTAGTCACACGTATACGCACTTAGACGCATTTACACACACTTACACGCACTTACATGCACTTACACGCACTTATATGCACTTACACGTAGTTAATTATACTTACACATACTTACATGCACTTACACGAACTTACACGCACTTACATGCACTTACACGTACTTACACGCACTTACAAATACTTACACGTACTTACACGCACTTACACGTACTTACATGCACTAATACGAACTTACACGTACTTACACGCACTTACACACAGTTATATGTACTTACATGCACTTATACACACATACACGCACTTACATGCACTTACACGCAGTTACACGTACTTACACGTACTTACATACACTTACACACACTTACAAGCACTTACACACACTTACACGCACTTTCACACACTTACACGCACTTACACACACTTATACGTGCTTACATGCAGTTACATGCACTTACAAATACTTACACGCACTTGCACACACTTAGATGCACTTACACGCACTTATACACACTTACATGCACTTACACACACTTACACGAACGTACACGCACTTACACGCACTTACATGCACTTACACGCACTTACATGCACTTACACGCACTTATACGCACTTACCCAAACTTACACGCACTTACACATAGTTACACACACTTACACGTACTTACACGCACTTACACGTACTTACACACACTTACACACACTTACACGCACTTACATACACTTACACACACTTACACAAACTTACATGCACTTACATGCACTTACATATACTTACACACACCTACACGTACTTACACACACTTACAAGAACTTACACACACTTACATGCTCTTACACAAATTTACACACAATTACACACACTTACATGCACGTACACGCACTTATACGCACTTACAAGCACTTTCACGTACTTACACGCACTTACACGTACTTACACGCCATTATACGTACTTACATACACTTATATGCACTTACATTCACTTACACACATTGCCAGGTACTTACATGCACTAACACGCACTTACACACACTTACAAACACTTACACACACTAACATGTATTTACACACACTTACGCGCATTTACACGCAGTTACATACAGTTACACGTACTTATACGTGCTTACATGCACTTACACGTACTTACATGCAGTTACACGCAGTTACACGCACTTACATGTACTTATACGCACTTCCACGTACTTATACGTACTTACATGCACTTACACGCACTTACACGCACGTACACGCACTTTCACACACACATATATGGACTTACACGCACTTACACATACTTACACGCACTTACACACAATAACGCGCACTTACACGTACTTACATGCACTAACACAAACTTTCACGTACTTACACACACTTACACGCACTTACACGCACTTACACGTACTTGCACGCACTTATACGCACTTACATGCACTCACACGCACTCACACGCACCCACACACACTCACATGCACTGACACGTACTTACAAGCACTTACCCGCACGTACACACACTTACACACACTTACGCGCACTTACACGTACTCACACGCACTCACACGCACTCACACACACTCACACACACTCACACGCACTCACATGCACTTACACGTACTTACACGCACTTCCCAACACTTATATGCACATACACGCAATTACACGCACTTACACGCAAATACACGTACTTACACGCACTTACACGCACTCACACACACTCACACGCACTCACTCGCACTTACACGCACTTACACGCACTTACACACACTTACACGCACTTACACGCACTTACCCGCACTTACACGCACTTACACGCGCTTACACGCACTTACACGCACTTCCACACACTTACACACACTTACACGCACTTACACGCACTGACTCGCACTTACACGCACTTACACGCGCTTACACGCACTTACACGCACTTCCACACACTTACACACACTTACACGCACTTACACGCACTGACTCGCACTTACACGCACTTACACGCGCTTACACGCACTTACACGCACTTCCACACACTTACACACACTTACACGCACTTACACGCACTGACTCGCACTTACACGCACTTACACGCGCTTACACGCACTTACACGCACTTCCACACACTTACACACACTTACACGCACTTACACACACTTACATGCACATACACGCAATTACACGCACTTACACGCAAATACACGTACTTACACGCACTTACACGCACTCACACACACTCACACGCACTCACTCGCACTTACACGCACTTACACGCACTTACCCACACTTACACGCACTTACACGCACTTACACGTAAATACACGCACTTACACGTAAATACACGCACTTACACGTACTTACACGCACTTACACACACTCGCACGCGCTTACACGCACTTACACGCACTTATACGTAGTTACACGCACTGACACGCACTCACACATACTGATACGCACTGACACGCAGTTACACGCACTTACACACACTTACACCCACTGACATGCACAGACATGCACATGCATGCAGATACACGCACTTAGATGCACTTACACGCACTTACACCCATTTACATGCACTTACATGTACTTCACACACTTACACACACTTACGCACACTTACACATAATTACACGCAATTACACGCACTTACACGCACTTACACATACATACACGCACTTACACACGCACTTCCAAGCTCTTGCATGCACGTATACGCACTTACACACACTTACACATCCTTACACATATTTACACGCACTTAAACACACTTATACGCACTTATACACACATACACGCACTTACACGCACTTACATGCACGTACACACACTTACATGTACTCACACGTACTCACACGTACTCACACGCAGTCATACGCACTCACACGCACTCACACACACTCACGCACTCACACGCACTCACACGCATTTACACGCACTTACACACACATATACGCACTTCCACGCACTAACATGCACTTACACACACTTATACACACATAACGCACATACACGCACGTACACGTAGTTAGACACGCACACACGCCATTACACGCACTTACACGCACTTGCACGCACTTGCACGCACTTACAAGTACTTACACGCACTTGCATGTACTTGCACCCACTTGAATGCACTTACACGCACTTACAAGCACTTACACACACTTCCATACACTTACACGCACTCACACATACTCACACATACTCACATGTACTCACACACACTCACACGCACTCGCACACACTCACACGTACTCACACAAACTCACACATACTCACACGTACGTACACGCACTAACACGCATTTACACGCACTTACACGCACTCACACGCACTTACACGTACTTACACACACTCACACGCATTTACACGCACTTACACACGCACACACACACACACACTTACATGCACTTACACGAACTTGCACACACGTTCACGCACTTACACGCACTTACAAGAACTTGCACACACTTACACGCACTTACATGCACTTTCACACACCTACACGCACTTACACACAGTTCATTGCACTTACACGCACTCACATGCACTTACACAATTTTACACGGACTTACACGTACTTACTCGTACTTACACACTTACAAATACTTACGTGCACTTACACGCACTTACACGCACTTACACGCATCTATACGTACTTACACTCACTTTCACGTACTTACACGCACTGACATGTACTTAAACACACTTATACACACTTACACGCACTTACATGCACTTACACGCACTTACACGCACTTACACACACTGACACACACTTATAAGTACATACATGTACTTACACGCACTTACACGCACTTACATGCACGTACATGTACTTTCATGCAGTTACACGCACTTACACGCACTTACACGCACTTACACGTACATACACGCAGTTGGACGCACTTACACATGCTTACACACACCTACACGCACTTACACGCACTTGCATGCATTTACACGCACTTACACGCATTTACACATACTTACACGTACTTATACACACTTACACACACTAACCGGCACTTACACACACTTACATACACTAACACGTACTTACATGCACTTACACGCACTTACACGCACTTACACAGACTTACACACACGTACACACACTAACACATACTTACACACAACTACATGTACTTAAACGCACTTACACACACTTACACGCACCTACACACACTTACACACACTTACACACACTTACACGCATTTACACACACTTACACATACTCACACGTACTTATACATACTTACACTCACTTATACGAACTTACACGTACTTACACACACTTAGACACACACGTACTTACACTCACTTAGAGACACTTACACGTACTTATACACACTTACACGCACTTACACGTACTTACACACACTTACATGTACTTATACACACTTACACGCACTTATACGCATGTACACGTACTTACATGCACTTACTCGTGCGTACACACACTTATACGCACTTACACGCATTTTCACGCACTTACAAGCACTTGCACTCAAGGACACACACTTGCACGTACTTACAAGAACTTACACGCACATACACGCACTTATACGCACTTACATGCCCTTACACACTTACACGTACTTACACGCACTCACACACACTCACACGCACTCACACACACTCACACGCACTCACACATACTCAGACGCACTCACACGCAATCACATGTACTTATATGCATTTACACGCACTTACACGTACTCACATGCACTTACACACAATTACATGTACTTACAAGCACTTACACGCGCTTACACGTACTTACACGCACCTACACATACTTACATGCACTTACACGCACTTATACGCACTTACACAAACTCACACACACTTACTCCCACTTACACACACTTACACGCACTTACACGCACATATACGCACTTATACTCTCTTATACGCACTTCCACATACTTACACACACTTAGACACACTTACACGTACTTACACACACTTACACGTACTTACACGCACTTACACGCACTTACGCGCACGTATACGCACTTACACGCACTTACTCGCAATTACACACACTTACACGCTTTTACATGCACTTATACACACTTATATGCACTTACACGCACTCACATGCACTTACACGCACTTACAAGTTCTTACACGCAATAACACACACTTACATGCACTTACACACACTTACATGTACTTACACGCACTTACACCAGTCACACGCACTCACACGCACTCACACGCACTCACACATACTCACACACACTCACACATAGTTACATGCACTTACACGTATTTACACACACGTACTCGCACTTACACACACTTACACGTCCTTACACGCACTTGGACGCACTTACACACTCTCACATGCACTTACACGTACTTACATGCATTTACATGCACTAACATGTACTTACACGTACTTACATGCACTTACACGCACGTACACACACTTACACGTACTTACACGCACTTACACACACTTACACACACTTACACGCACTTACACGTACTTACACACACTTACACGCAGTTACACACACTTACACGCACTTACACATACTCACACGCACAGATCTGCACTTACCCACACTTACACGAACTTATAGCACTTACACAAACTTACATGCACTTATGCCACTTACACGAGGTTACACGCACTTACACGCACTTACACACACTTACACGCACGTTCACGCACTTACACGCACTTACACGTACTTACGCGTACTTACATGCACTTACACACACTTACACGCACATACACGTACTTACACACACTTACACGCACTTACACGCACTTACACGTACTTACACATACTTAGACGCACTTACACACTCTCACACGTACTTACACGCACTTACACGTACTTACACGCACTTACACACACATACAAGCACATACACGCACATACACGTACTTACACACGCACACACATGCACACACATGCACACACACGCACTTGTATGTACTAAATGCACTTACATACACTAACACGCACTTACACATACTCACATGCACTCATACGCACTTACCCGCACTTACACACACTGACACAAACTTACACGTACTTACACGCACTTACACGTACTTATACGCAAAGACACGCACTACCACGCATAAACACGTACTTATACGCACTTAAACATACTTACACACATTTACACACACTTACACGTACTTACATGCACTTATACGTACTTACATGCACGTACACGCACTTACACGCACTTACATACGCACTTACACGCACTTACAAGCACTTGTACACACTTGCACACACTTATATGTACTTACACGTACTTACATGCACTTAAACGCACTTACACGCACTTAGACGTACTTACACGTATTGACACGCATTCACACGCACTAACACGTATTGACAGGCACTGACACGCACTTACACACAATTACACATACTCACACACACTCACACACACTGACATGCACTCAAACGTACTCACAGTTACTTCTATGCACTTACACAGACTTACACGCACTTACACGTACTTACACACACTTACACGCACTTACACATACTTACATGCACTTACACGCACTTATATACACTTACACACACTTAGACATACATACACACACATACACGCAAATACACGTACTTATACGGACTTACACGCACTTACACGTACTTATACGCACTTACACGCACTTACATGTACTTACACACACTTACATGCACTTACACGTACTTGCACGCACTTACGCCCACTTACATGCATTTACACACACTAACACGTACTCACACGTACTGACACGCACTGATACATAATGACACGCACTTACACACACTTACACCCACTTACACACACTGACACACACATACACGCATATACACGTACTAAGAAGCACTTATACCCACTTATACGCACTGACACACACATACATGCACATACATGCACTTAGATGCACTTACACACACTTACATCCCTTTACATGCACTTACATGCACTTCCACGTACATACACACACTTACACGCACTTAAACACAGTTACACGTAATTACACGTACTTACATGCACTTACACATACATGCACGCACTTACACACGCACCTATACGCACTTGCATGCACGTATACGCACTTACTCACACTTACACATCCTTACACGTATTTACACACACTTACATGAACTCAAACGCACTCACACGCACTCACACGTACTCACACGCACTCACACGCACTCACACGCACTCACACGCACTCACACACAATCACACGTTCTCACACGCATTTACACGCACATACACGTACTTACACGTACTTACACGCACTTACACGCACTTACACACACATAACGGACATACACGCACATACACGAACTTACACATGCACACACGCACTTACACGCACTTACACACACTTGCACGCACTTGCACGCACTTACACACACTTACATGCACTTGCACGCACTTGCACGCACTTGAATACACTTACATACACTTACACGCACTTACACACACTTCCATATACTTACACACACTCACACATACTGACACGTACTCACATGCACTAACACACACCCACACACACTCACACACACTCACACGCACTCACATGCACTCACACGTACTCACACGTACGTACACATACTTACACGCACTTATACGCACTTACATACACTTACACGCACGTACACGTACTTACATGCACTTACACGCATTTACACGCACTGACACACGCACAACCACACACACTTACATGCACTTACACGCACTTGCATGCACTTTCATACACTTACACACACTTACACGTACTCGCACACACTTTCATGCACTTACACGCACTTACACACACTTAGACACACCTACACACACTTACACACAGTTCATTGCACTTACACGCAGTCGCAAGTACTTATACAAATGTACCACACTTACACGTACTTACACGTACTTACACACACTTACAAACACTTCCATGCACTTACACGCACTTACACGCACTTACACACACTTATACGCACTTACACTCATTTACACGTAATTACACACACTGACACGTACTTAAGCACACTTATATACACTTACACGCACTTACACGTACTTACACACACTTATTCACACTTACACGCACTGACACGCACTTATTAGTACTTACACGTACTTACACGCACTTACACGTACTTACACGTACTTACATGCACCGACATGCACTTTCATGCCGTTACACACACTTATACGCACTTACATGTACTTACAAGCTCTTACACACAGTTACATGCAATTACATGTGCTTACACGCACTTACACGCACTTACATGCACTTACATGCATTTAAACACACTTACACGCATTTACACATACTTACACGCACTTATACGCACTTACACACACTTACATGCACTTACACACACTTACACACACTAACACGTACCTCCATGCACTTACACGTACTTACACGCACTAACACGGACTTACACGCACCTACACGCACTTACACATACTTACACACACTTACATGCACTTAAACGTACTTACACACACTTACACGCACTTACACGTACTTTCACACACTTACACACACTTACACATACTTAAACACACTTACACATACTTAAACACACTTATATGTACTTACACGCACTTACACACACTTACACGTACTTACACACACTTAGACACACACATACTTACACACACATAGACACACTTACACGCACTTACACACACTTACACGTACTTAAAGACACTTACACACACTTATACGCATGTACACGCACTTACATGCACTTACTCGTACGTACACACACTTACACGCACTTACAAGCACTTCCACGCACTTACAAGCACTTACACTCAAGGACACACACTTATACACACTTACAAGTACTTACACACACATATACGCACTTATACACACTTACACACACTTACACGCACTTATACGCACTTACACGCACTCACACACACTCACACATACTCACACGTACTCATACGCACTCACACACACTCACACGCACTCACACACACTCACATGTACTTACACGCACTTACACGCACTTACAGGTACTTACATGCACTTACACACACTTACATGCACTTACACGTACTTACACGTACTTACACACACTTACACGCACTTACACACACATACACACACTTACACGCACTTATACACACTTACACACACTTATACGCACTTTCACGTACTTACATTGACTTAGACACACTTACATATACTTACACACACTTACACGTACTTACACGCACTTACACGCACTTACACACACGTACACACACTTACACACACTTAATCGTACTTATACACACTTACACGCACTTACATGCACTTATACACACTTACATGCACTTACGTGCACTCACACGCACTTACACGCACTAACAAGTACTTACACGCAATAACACACACTTACACGCACTTACACGCACTTACATGTACTTATACGCACTTACACTACTAAAACGCACTCACACGCACTCACATGCACTCACACGCACTCACATATACTCACACAGACTCACACACACTCACACGTACTTACATGCACTTACACCTACTTACACATACTTACACGCACTTACACGCACGTACACGCAATTATACACACTCACACGCACTTACACACTCTCACACGCACTTACCCGCACTAACATGCACTTACACGTACTAACACGCACTTACACGTAGTAACACGCACTTACACACACGTACACACACTTACACATACTTACACGCACTTACACAAACTTACATGCACTTACACGCACTTACACACACTTAGACGCACTTACACGTGCTTACACACACTTACACGCATTTAGACGCACTTACACGTACTTATACATACTTACACACACTTACCTGCACTTATCCACACTTAGACAAACTTACACGCACTTATAGGCACTTACAGGAGGTTACACGCACTTACACGCACTTACACACACTTACACGTACTTACACGCACTTCAACGCACTTACACGTACTTACACATACTTACACGTACTTACAGGCACTTACATGCAAATACACGTACTTACACGCACTTGCACGCACTTACACACACTTACACGAACTTACACGCACTTACATGCACTTTGACACACTTATGCACTCTCACATGCACTTACATGCACTTACACGCACTTACACACACTTGCACACACATATACGCATATACACGCACATACACGCACTTACAGACGCACACACATGCACACACATGCACACACACGCACTTGCACGTACTTAAACGCACTTACACACACATACACATTCTTACACGCAATCACATGCACTCAGAGGAACTTACCGGCACTTACACACACTGACACGTACTTACACGCACTTACATGCACTTACACGTACTTACACGTACTTATACGCAAATACACGCACTACCATGCACTAACACACACTTACACACACTTGAACGTACTTACACGCACTTGCACATACTTACACGTACTTACACGCACTTACACGCACTTACATGCATGTACACGCACTTATACGCACTTACATATGCACTTACACGCACTTACAAGCACTTGCATGCACTTGCATGCACTTGCACGCACTTACACGTACTTACACGTACTTACACGCACGTACATGCACTTACACGCACTTACACGTACTTACACATACTGACACGCACTGACACGCACTGACACGTACTGACACGCACTGACACGCACTTACACACACTTACACGCATTCACACACACTCACATGCACTAACATGCACTCACATGTACTCACACGTACTTCCACGCACTTACACGCACTTACACGCACTTACACATACATACATGCACTTACACGTACTTACACCCACATATATGCACTCACACGTACTCACACGTACTTCCACGCTCTCACACACATTTACACGCACTTACACACACTTACACGCACTTACACATACTTATATACACCTACACACACTTAGACATACATACACACACATACACGCACATACACGCACTTATACGCACTTACACGCACTTACACGTACTTACACCCACTTACACGCACTTACATGTACTTACACGCACTTACACGTACTTACATACACTTACACATACTTACACACACTTCCACATACTTACATATACATACACGCATATACACGCACATACACGTACTTACACAAGCACGTACACACACTTATATGCACTTGCACGCACTGACACGCACTTACATGCACTTACACGCATTTACACGTACTTACACACTCTCACAAGCACTTACACGCACTTACACGCACGTACACACACATACACGTACATACACACACATACATGCACTTGCACGTGTACATACACAGGCACACACACGTACTTGCACGCACTTGCATGCAGTTGCACGCACTTGCATGAACTTTCACGCACTTACACACACTTACACGTACTTACACGCACTAACACGTACTTACATGCACTTACACGCACTTACACGCATTTACACGCACTTACATGCACTTAGACACACATCCACGTACATACGCGTACATACACGCACTTACACAAGCACGTACACGTACTTACACGCACTTGCATGCACTTGCACGCACATGCATGCACTTGCATGCAATTACACGCAATAATACGCACTTACACGCACTTAAACGTACTTACACGCATTAGACGTACTTACATGCACTTACTCGCACTTGTACGCACTTACACGCACTTACACGTACTTACACGTACTTATACATACTTACACGTACTTACACGCACTTACACATACTTACACGCACTTAAATGCACTTACACACACTTACACGCACTAACACACACTTACACGCACTTACATACAGTTACATGCACTTACGCGCACTTACACGCACTAACACGCACTTAAATGCACTTACACGCACTTACACGCACTTACACGCACTTACACGCACTTATACGCACTTACACATACTTACGCGTAATTACACGCACTTACACGCACTTACATGCACATACACGTACTTACAGGCACTTACACGCACTTACACGCACTTACACAAACTTACACGCACTTACACGTACTTAGACACACTTACACACTCTCACACCCACTTACACGCACTTGCACGCACTTACACACACTTACACACACATATACGCATAAACACGCACAAACACGCACTTACACACGCACACACATGCACACACATGCACACACACGCACTTGCACGTACTTAAACGCACTTACACACACATACACATACTTACACGCACTCACATGCACTCACAGGAACGTACCCGCACTTACACACACTGACACATACTTACACGCACTTACATGCACTTACACGCACTTACACGCACTTAAACGTACTTACACCCACTTGCACATACTTACACGTACTTACACACACTTACACGCAATTACACGCATGTATACGCACTTATACGCACTTACATATGCACTTACACGTACTTACAAGCACTTGCATGCACTTGCATGCACTTGCACACACTTACACCTACTTACACGTACTTACACGCACGTACACGCACTTACACGCACTTACACGTACTTGCACATACTGACATGCACTGACACGCACTGACACATACTGACACGCACTGACACGCACTTACACACACTTACAGGCACTCACACACACTCACACGCACTAACAAGCACTCACACGTACTCACACATACTTCCACGCACTTACACGCACTTACACACACTTACACATACTTACACTTACTTACACGCACTTACACCCACTTATACGCACTTACACGCTCTCACACACACTTACACGAACTTACACACACTTACACGCACTTACACGCACTTATATACACCTACACACACTTAGACATACATACACACACATACACGTACATACACGTACTTATACGCACTTACACACACTTACACGTACTTACACCCACTTACACGCACTTACATGTACTTACGAGTACTTACACGCACTTACATACACTTACACGCACTTACATACACATACACACATATACACGCACATACATGCACTTACATGTACTTACATTCACTTGCAAGCACTTACACGCACTTACATGCACTTACAGGCACTTACATGAACTTACACGCACTTAAACGTACTTACACTTACCTACACGCACTTCCAAGAACTTACACGTACTAACACGTACTCACACGCTCTCACACGCACTCACACGTACTCACACACACTCACACGCACTCACACGCACTCACACACACTCACACGCACTCACACACACTCACACGCACTCACACGCACTCACTCGCACTCACACGCACTCACACGCACTTACACATACTTACACACACTTACACACACTTACATATACATACACGCACATACACGCACATACACGTACTTACACAAGCACGTACTCACACTTATACGCACTTGCACGCACTTACAGGCACTTACATGCACTTACATGCATTTACACGCACTTACACACCCTCACATGCACTTACACGCACTTACACGTACGTACACACACATACACGTACATACACGCACATACATGTACTTACACACGCACTTACACAGGCACACACACGCACTTGCACGCACTTGCATACACTTGCACGCACTTGCATGAACTTTCACGCACTTACACACACTTACACGCACTTACACGCACTTACACGTACTTACATGCACTTACACGCACATACACGCATTTACACACACTTACATGCACTTACACATACATCCACGTACATACGCGTACATACACACACTTACACAAGCACTTAATCGCACTTACACGCACTTGCATGCACTTGAATGCACTTGCACGCACATGCACGCACTTGCATGCACTTACACGCACTAATACGCACTTACACGCACTTACACATACTTACACGCACTAGCCGTACTTACATGCACTTACACGCACTTATACACACTTACACGCACATACACGTACTTACACGTACTTATACGTACTTACACGTACTTACACGCACTTACACATACTTACACGTACTTAACTGCACTTACACGCACTTACACGCACTAACGCACACTTACACGCACTTACACATAGTTACATGCACTTACGCGCACTTACACGCACTAACACGTACTTACACACACTTACACGCACTTACACACACTTACATGTACTTACACGTACTTACACGCACTTATACATACATACACACACATACACGCACTTTTACGCACTTACACATACTCACACGCACTCCCACGCACTCACACGCACTCACACATACTTACACATACTTACACACACTTATCCATACGTAAACGCGCTTATACGCACTTACACGTACTTACCCATACTTACACGTACTTACACACACTTACACGCACTTACACGCACGTTTACGCACTTACATGTACTAACACGCACTTACATGCACTTACACACACTTATACACACTTACACGCACTTCTACGCACTTACACGTACTTACGTGCACTTACACGTACTTACACGCACTTACACGCAATTACACGCACTTACACGCACTTACACGTACTTACACACACTTACACGCACTAAGACACACTTACCCGCACTTACCCATACTTACATGCACTTACACGTACTTACACGCACATACACGCACTTACACACACTTACACGCACTTACACGCACTTACACACACTTACACGCACTTAGACGCACTTATCCACACTTACACGCACTTACGTGCACTTACACCTACTTACACGCACTTTCACGCACTTACACACCCTTACACACACTTACACACAATTACATGCACTTATACGTACTTACATGCACGTACACACTCTCATACGCACTTACACGCACTTACACGCACTTACACACACTAACCGGCACTTACACACACTTACATACACTAACACGTACTTACATGCGCTTACACGCACTTACACGCACTTACACAGACTTACACACACGTACAAACACTAACACGTACTTACACACAACTACATGTACTTAAACACACTTACACACACTTACACGCACCTACACACACTTACACACACTTACACACACTTACACGCATTTACACACACTTACACATACTTACACATACTTATATGTACTTACACTCACTTATACGAACTTACACGTACTTACACACACTTAGACACACACGTACTTACACTCACTTAGACACACTTACACGTACTTATACACACTTACACGCACTTACACGTACTTACATACACTTACACGTACTTATACACACTTACACGCACTTATACGCATGTACACGCACTTACATGCACTTACTCGTACGTACACACACTTATACGCACTTACACACACTTTCACGCACTTACAAGCACTTGCACTCAAGGACACACACTTGCACGTACTTACAAGTACTTACACGCACATACACGTACTTATACGCACTTACATGCCCTTACACACTTACACGTACTTACACGCACTCACACACACTCACACGCACTCACACACACTCACACGCACTCACACGTACTCAGACGCACTCACACGCACTCACATGTACTTATACGCACTTACACGCACTTACACGTACTCACATGCACTTACACACAATTACATGTACTTACAAGCACTTACACGCGCTTACACGTACTTACATGCACTTACACATACTTACATGCACTTACACGCACTTATACACACTTACACACACTCACACGCACTTACTCCCACTTACACGCACTTACACGCACTTACGCGCACGTATACGCACTTACACGCACTTACTCGCACTCACACACACTTACACGCTTTTACATGCACTTATACACACTTATATGCACTTACACGCACTCACATGCACTTACACGCACTTACAAGTTCTTACACGCAATAACACACACTTACATGCACTTACACACACTTACATGTACTTACACGCACTTACACCAGTCACACGCACTCACACGCACTCACACGCACTCACACGTACTCACACATACTCACACACACTCACACATAGTTACATGCACTTACACGTACTTACATGCACGTACTCGTACGTACACGCACTTACACGTACTTACACGCACTTGGACGCACTTACACACTCTCACATGCACTTATACGTACTTACATGCATTCACATGCACTAACATGCACTTACACGTACTTACATGCATTTACACGCACGTACACGCACTTACACGTACTTACACGCACTTACACTCACTTACATACACTTACACGCACTTACACGTACTTACACACACATACACGCATTTACACACACTTACACGCACTTACACATACTTACACGCACAGATCTGCACTTATCCACACTTACACGAACTTATAGCACTTACACAAACTTACACGTACTTATAGCACTTACACGAGGTTACACGCACTTACACGCACTTACATACACTTACACGTACGTTCACGCACTTCCACGCACTTACACATACTTACACGCACTTACACGCACTTACACACACTTACACGCACATACACGTACTTACACACACTTACACGCACTTACACGCACTTACACGTACTTACACATACTTAGACGCACTTACACACTCTCACACATACTTACACGCACTTACACGTACTTACACGCACTTACACACACATACACTCACATACAGGCACATACACGCACTTACACACGCACACACATGCACACACATGCACACACACGCACTTGTATGTACTTAAATGCACTTACATACACTAACACGCACTTACACATACTCACATGCACTCACACGCACTTACCCGCACTTACACACACTGACACAAACTTACACGTACTTACACGCACTTACACGCACTTATACGCAAAGATACGCACTACCACGCACAAACACGTACTTATACGCACTTAAACATACTTACACACATTTACACACACTTACACGCACTTACATGCACTTACACGTACTTACACGCACGTACACATACTTACACGCACTTCTATACGCACTTACACGCACTTACAAGCACTTGCACACACTTGCACACACTTACATGCACTTACACGTACTTACATGCACTTAAACGCACTTACACGCACTTAGACGTACTTACACGTATTGACACGCATTCACACGCACTAACACGTATTGACAGGCACTGACATGCACTTACACACAGTTACACATACTCACACACACTCACACACACTAACATGCACTCAAACGTACTCACAGTTCCTTCTATGCACTTACACGGACTTACACGCACTTACACGTACTTACACACACTTACACGCACTTACACACACTTACATGCACTTACACGTACTTATATACACTTACACACACTTAGACATACATACACACACATACACGCAAATACACGTACTTATACGTACTTACACGCACTTACACGTACTTACACGTACTTACACGCACTTACATGTACTTACACACACTTACATGCACTTACACGTACTTGCACATACTTACGCCCACTTACATGCATTTACACACACTAACACGTACTCACACGTACTGACACGCACTGATACATAATTACACGCACTTACACACACTTACACCCACTTACACACACTGACACGCACATACACGCATACACACGTACTTAGAAGCACTTACACCCACTTACACGCATTGACACACACATACATGCACATACATGCACTTAGATGCACTTACACGCACTTACACCCCTTTACATGCACTTACATGCACTTCCACGCACATACACACACTTACACGCACTTACACACAGTTACACGCAATTACACGTACTTACACGCACTTACACATACATACACGCACTTACACACGCACGTATACGCACTTGCATGCACGTATACGCACTTACTCACACTTACACATCCTTACACGTATTTACACACACTTACATGAACTCACACGCCCTCACACGCAGTCACACATACTCACACGCACTCACACGCACTCACACGCACTCACATGCACTCATACGCAATCACACGTTCTCACACGCATTTATACGCACATACACGTACTTACACGTACTTACACGCACTTACACGCACTTACACACACATTATGGACATACACGCACATACACAAACTTACACATGTACACATGCACTTACATGCACTTACACACACTTGCATGCACTTCCACGCACTTACACGCACTTACATGCACTTGCACGCACTTGCACGCACTTGAACGCACTTACATACACTTACACGCACTTACACACACTTCCATATACTTACACACACTCACACATACTGACACGTACTCACATGCACTAACACATACCCACACACACTCACACACACTCACACGCACTCACATGCACTCACACGTACTCACACGTACGTACACGTACTTACACGCACTTACACGCACTTACATACACTTACACGCACTTACACGTACTTACATGCACTTACACGCATTTACACGCACTGACACACGCACAACCACACATACTTACATGCACTTACACGCACTTGCACGCACTTTCATACACTTACACACACTTATATGTACTTGCACACACTGACACGCACTTACACGCACTTACACGCACTTACACACACCTACACGCACTTACACACAGTTCATTGCACTTAAACGCAGTCGCAAGTACTTATACAAATGTACCACACTTACACGTACTTACACGTACTTACACACACTTACAAACACTTCCATGCACTTACATGCACTTACACGCACTTACACACACTTATACGCACTTACACTCATTTACACATAATTACACGCACTGACACGCACTTAAGCACACTTATACACACTTACACGCACTTACATGTACTTACACACACTTATTTGTAGTTACACGCACTGACACGCACTTATTAGTACTTACACGTACTTACACGCACTTACACGTACTTACACGTACTTACATGCACCTACATGCACTTTCATGCCGTTACACGCACTTACATGTACTTACAAGCTCTTACACACAGTTACATGCAATTACATGTGCTTACACGCACTTACACGCACTTAAATGCACTTACATGCATTTACACACACTTACACGCATTTACACATACTTACACGCACTTATACGCACTTACACACACTTACATGCACTTACACACACATACACACACTAACACGTACCTACATGCACTTACACGTACTTACACGCACTAACACGGACTTACACGCACCTACACGCACTTACACATACTTACACACACTTACATGCACTTAAACGTACTAACACACACTTACACGCACTTACACGTACTTACACACACTTACACACACTTACACATACTTACACACACTTACACATACTTAAACGCACTTATATGTACTTACACGCACTTATACACACTTACACGTACTTACACACACTTAGACACACACATACTTACACACACATAGACACACTTACACGCACTTACACACACTTACACGTACTTAAAGACACTTACACACACTTATACGCACGTACACGTACTTACATGCACTTACTCGTACGTACACACACTTACACGCACTTAGAAGCACTTCCACGCACTTACAAGCACTTACACTCAAGGACACACACTTATACGCACTTACAAGTACTCACACACACATATACGCACTTATACACACTTACACACACTTACACGCACTTATACGCACTTACACGCACTCACACACACTCACACATACTCACACGTACTCACACGCACTCACACACACTCACATGTACTTACACGCACTTACACGCACTTACAGGTACTTACATGCACTTACACACACTTACATGCACTTACACGCACTTACACACACTTACACGCACTTATACGCACTTACACACACATACACACACTTACACGTACTTATACACACTTACACACACTTATACGCACTTTCACGTACTTACACTGACTTAGACACACTTACATATACTTACACACAGTTACACGTACTTACACGCACTTACACGCACTTACACACACGTACATACACTTACACGCACTTACTCGTACTTATACACACTTACACGCACTTACATGCACTTATACACACTTACATGCACTTACATGCACTCACACGTACTTACACGCACTAACAAGTACTTACACGCAATAGCACACACTTACATGCACTTACACGCACTTACATGTACTTATACACACTTACACTACTAACACGCACTCACACGCACTCACATGCACTCACACGCACTCACACATACTCACACAGACTCACACACACTCACACGTACTTACATGCACTTACACCTACTTACACGTACTTACACGCACTTACATGCACGTACACGCAATTATACGCACTCACACGCACTTACACACTCTCACACGCACTTACACGCACTAACATGCACTTACACACACTAACACGCACTTACACGTAGTTACACGCACTTACACACACGTACACACACTTACACATACTTACACGCACTTACACAAACTTACATGAACTTACACGTACTTACACACACTTAGACGCACTTACACGTGCTTACACACACTTACACGCATTTAGACGCACTTACACACACTTATATGTACTTACACACACTTACCTGCACTTATCCACACTGAGACAAACCTACACGCACTTAAACGCACTTACAGGAGGTTACACGCACTTATACGCACTTACACGCACTTACACGTACTTACACGTACTTAAACGCACTTACATGTACTTACGTATACTTACACGTACTTACAGGCACTTACATGCACATACACGTACTTACACGCACTTGCACACACTTACACACACTTACACGAACTTACACGCACTTACACGCACTTAGACACACTTACGCACTCTCACACGCACTTACATGTACTTACACGCACTTACACACACTTGCACACACATATACGCATATACACGCACATACACGCACTTACAGACGCACACACATGCACACACATGCACACACACGCACTTGCACGTACTTAAACGCACTTACACACACATACACATACTTACACGCAATCACATACACTCAGAGGAACTTACCCGCACTTACACACACTGACACGTACTTACACGCACTTACATGCACTTACACGCACTTACACGTACTTATACGCAAATACACGCACTACCATGCACTAACTCACACTTACACACACTTGAACTTACTTACACGGACTTGCACATACTTACACGTACTTACACGCACTTACACGCACTTACATGCATGTACACGCACTTATACGCACTTACATATGCACTTACACGCATTTACAAGCACTTGCTCGCACTTGCATGCACTTTCACGCACTTACACGTACTTATACGTACTTACACGCACGTACACGCACTTACACGCACTTACACGTACTTACACATACTGACACGCACTGACACGCACTGACACATACTGACACGCACTGATACGCACTTACACACACTTACACGTATTCACACACACTCACATGCACTAACACGCACTCACACATACTCACACATACTTCCACGCACTTACACGCACTTACACGCACTTACACATACTTACACGTACTTACACGTACTTACATCCACTTATACGCACTTACATGCTCTCACACACATTTACACGTACGTACACACACTTACACGCACTTACACGTACTTATATACACCTACACACACTTAGACATACATAAACACACATACACGCACATACACGCACTTATATGCACTTACACGCACTTACACGTACTTACACCCACTTACACGCACTTACATGTACTTACACGCACTTACATGCACTTACATACACTTACACGCACTTACACACACATACACACACATACACGCACATACACGCACTTACACGTACTTACATGCACTTGCAAGCACTTACATGCACTCACACGCACTTACACGCACTTACACGTACTTACACGCACTTCCATGAACTTACACGTACTCACACGCACTCACACGCTCTCACACGCACTCACACGTACTCACACACACCCACACGCACTCACACGCACTCACACGCACTCGCACGCACTCACACACACTCACACGCACTCACACGCACTCACTCGCACTCACACGCACTCACACGCACTTACACATACTTACACACACTTACACATACTTATATACACATACACGCATATACACGCACATACACATACTTACACAAGCACGTACACACACTTATATGCACTTGCACGCACTGACAGGCACTTACATGCACTTACACGCATTTACACGTACTTACACACTCTCACACGCACTTACACGCATCTACACGCACGTACACACACATACACGTACATACACACACATACATGCACTTACATACGTACTTACACAGGCACACACATGCACTTGCACGCACTTGCATGCAGTTGCACGCACTTGCATGAACGTTCACGCACTTACACACACTTATACGTACTTACACGCACTAACACGTACTTGCATGCACTTACACGCACTTACACGCATTTACACGCACTTACATGCACTTACACACACATCCACGTACATACGCGTACATACACGCACTTACACAAGCACTTACACGTACTTACACGCACTTGCACGCACTTGCATGCACTTGCACGCACATGCATGCACTTGCATGCACTTACACGCACTAATACACACTTACACACACTTAAACGTACTTACACGCATTAGACGTACTTACATGCACTTACTCGCACTTATACGCACTTACACGCACTTACACGTACTTACACGTACTTATACATACTTACACGTACTTACACGCACTTTCACATACTTACACGCACTTAAATGCACTTACACGCACTTACACGCACTAACACACACTTACACGCACTTACATACAGTTACATGCACTTATGCGCACTTACACGCACTAACACGCACTTACACACACTTACACGCACTTACACGCACTTACATGGACTTACACGCACTTACACGCACTTACACATACTTACGCATACTTACACGCACTTACACGCAGTTACATGCACATACACGTACTTACAGGCACTTACACACACTTACACGCACTTACACGAACTTACACGCACTTACACGTACTTAGACACACTTACACACTCTCACACTCACTTACACGCACTTACACGCACTTACACACACTTACACACACATATACACATATACACGCACAAACACGCACTTACACACGCACACACATGCACACACATGCACACACACGCACTTGCACCTACTTAAACGCACTTACACACACATACACATACTTACACGCACTCACATGCACTCACAGGAACGTACCCGCACTTACACACACTGACACGTACTTACACGCACTTACATGCACTTACACGCACTTACACCCACTTAAACGTACTTACACCCACTTGCACATACTTACACGTACTTACACACACTTACACGCAATTACACGCATGTATACGCACTTATACGCACATACATATGCACTTACACGCACTTACAAGCACTTGCATGCACTTGCACGCACTTACACGTACTTACACGTACTTACACGCATGTACACGCACTTACACGCACTTACATGTACTTGTACATACTGACATGCACTGACACGCACTGACACATACTGACACGCACTGACACGCACTTACACACACTTACAGGCACTCACACACACTCACACGCACTAACACGCACTCACACGTACTCACACATACTTCCACGCACTTACACGCACTTACACACACTTACACATACTTACACGTACTTACACGCACTTACACCCACTTATACGTACTTACATGCTCTCACACACACTTACACGCACTTACACACACTTACACGCACTTACACGCACTAATATACACCTACACACACTTAGACATACATACACACAAATACACGCACATACACGTACTTATACGCACTTACACACACTTACTCGTACTTACACCCACTTACACGCACTTACATGTACTTACACGTACTTACACGTATTTACATACACTTACACGCACTTACACACACATACACACATATACACGCACATACATGCACTTACATGTACTTACATTCACTTGCAAGCACTTACACGCACTTACACGCACTTACAGGCACTTACATGCACTTACACGCACTTAAACGTACTTACACGTACCTACACGCACTTCCAAGAACTTACACATACTCACACGTACTCACACGCTCTCACACGCACTCACACGTACTCACATACACTCACACGCACTCACACGTGCTCATACACACTCACACGCACTCACACGCACTCACACGCACTCACACGTACTCACTCGTACTCACACGCACTCACACGTACTTACACATACTTACACACACTTACACACACTTACATATACATACACGCACATACACGCACATGAACGTACTTGCACAAGCACGTACACACACTTATACGCACTTGCACGCACTTACAGGCACTTACATGCACTTACACGCATTTACACGCACTTACACACCCTCACATGCACTTACACGCACTTACACGCACGTACACACACATACACGTACATACACGCACATACATGCACTTACACACGCACTTACACAGGCACACACACGCCCTTGCACGCACTTGCATACACTTGCACGCACTTGCATGAACTTTCACGCACTTACACACACTTACACGCACTTACACGCACTTACACGTACTTACATGCACTTACACGCACTTACACGCATTTACACGCACTTACATGCACTTACATACACATCCACGTACATACGCGTACATACACGCACTTACACAAGCACTTAATCGCACTTACACGCACTTGCATGCACTTGCATGCAATTGCACGCACATGCACGCACTTGCATGCACTTACACGCACTAATACGCACTTACACGCACTTACACGTACTTACATGCATTAGCCGTACTTACATGCACTTACACGCACTTATACGCACTTACACGCACTTACACGTACTTACACGTACTTATACGTACTTACACGTACTTACACGCACTTACACATACTTACACGTACATAACTGCACTTACACGCACTTACACGCACTAACACACATTTACACGCACTTAAACATAGTTACATGCACTTACACGCACTTACACGCACTAACACGTACTTACACGCACTTACACACACTTAAACACACTTACATGTACTTACACGTACTTACACGCACTTACACATACTTACACACACTTACACGCACTTTTACGCACTTACACACACTCACACGCACTCCCACACACTCACACGCACTCACACACACTTACACGTACTTACACACACTTATCCACACGTAAACGTGCTTATACGTACTCACACGTACTTACCCACACTTACACGTACTTACACACACTTACACGCACTTACATGCACGTTTACGCACTTACATGTACTAACACGCACTTACATACACTTACACACACTTACACACACTTACACGCACTTCTACGTACTTACACGTACTTACGTGCACTTACACGTACTTACACGCACTTACACGCAGTTACACGCACTTACACACACTTACACGTACTTACACACACTTACACACACTTACACAGACTTACCCGCACTTACCCATACTTACACGCACTTACACGTACTTACACGCACATATACGCACTTACACACACTTACACGCACTTACACGCACTTACACACACTTACACGCACTTAGACTCCCTTATCCACACTTACACGCACTTACGTTCACTTACACCTACTTACACGCACTTACACGCACTCACACACCCTTACACACACTTACACACAATTACATGCACTTGTACATACTTACATGCACGTACACACTCTCATACGCACTTACACGCACTTACACGCACTTAGATGCACTTGCACACACATACACGCACATACACGCATTTACGCACGTACACACACGCACACACACGCACTTGAACGCACTTGCACGCACTTATACGCACTTATACGCACTTACACGTACTCATACGCTCTCACACGCACTTTTCTGCACTTACACACACTGACATGCACTTACACGCACTTACACATACTTACATATACTTACACGTACTTACACACAATTACACACACTACCACGGACAAACACGTACTTACAGGCACTTACACACACTTAAACGCACTTATACGCACTTACACGTACTTCCACGCACTTACACGTACTTACACGCACTTACACGCACTTACACCCACTTACATACGCACTTACATACGCACTTAGATGCACTTACACGCACTTGCACGCACTTGTATGAACTTACACGCACGTACACGCACTTAACCGCACTTACACACACTTGTACGCACTGGCATGCACTTACATGCACTTACATGCACTTACACGCACTTATACGCACTGACACGTACTGACACGCAATGACACGCACTGACACGCACTTACACGCACTTATACGCACTTACACGTACTTACACCCACTTACACGTACTGACACGCACATACACGCACATACACGTACTTACACACACTTACACGTACTTACACCCACTTACATGCACTTCCACGTACTTCCACGCACTTACATGTACTTTTTCATACTTGCACGCAATTACACGCAATTACACGTACTTACAGGCACTTACACGCACATACACGTACTTACACACGCACGTATAAGCACTTGCAAGCACTTGTATGCACTTGAACGCACTTACATGCACTTACATGCACTTAACACGCATTTCACGCACTTACACACCCTTACACGCACTTACACATACTCAAACACACTTACACGCAGTTAAAAATACTTATACGCACTCACACGTACTTACACGCACGTACACACACTCACACACACTCATACATACTCACACGCACTCACACGCACTCACATGCACTCACACACACTCACACACACTCACACACACTCTCACACACTCACACGCACTCACACACACTTACACGCACTTACATGCACTTACACGTACTTACACGCTCTTACACGCACTTACACACACATAACGCACATACACGTACATACACGCACTTTCAAACACATACACACACATACTTACACGTACTTACACGCACTTGTACGCACTTGCAGGCACTTCTACGCACTTACACGCACTTGCACGCACTTGCATGCACTTGAACGCACTTACACGCACTTACACGCACTTACACGCACTTACACGCACTCACATGCACTCACATGCACTCACATGTACTCATACGCACTGACACGCACTTACACGAATTTACACGCACTTACACACGCACACACACGTACTTACATGCACTTGCACGCACTTGCACGCACTTGCACGCACTTGCACGCACTTGCACGCACTTACATGTACATACACGCACATACACGCACATACTGGCACTTTGATACGCACTTACACACACTTACACGCACTTGCACGCACTTGCAGGCACTTGAACGCACTTACATGCACTTACTCGCACTTACACGCACTTACTCGTACTTACTCGCACTTACACCCACTTACACGTACTTACACGCACTTACTTGCACTTACTCGCACTTACACGCCCTTACACGCACATACTCGCACTTACACGCAATTACACACACTTACACACACATACACGCACGCACTGCGGAGAGCTTGCAGAACAGGGAGGTAAGGAGAGTTACCTACAACCCTGCAAACTACCTCGCCCCTTCCTCGGTATGAACGGTACAATCATGCTTCCTCGTTTGGAACGGTATGAAGCATGACGGACGAAGCAGGCAAGTAGAGAAAGTCAAACTTAGGATAACCAGCAACCCTGCAAGTCAGCGTGGAGAGGATGAGCGAGAAAAAAGACAGGTCGACGTGTGGGAGTGCGAGGACCGTTTTCCTCCTTGAGTGAGGTGGAGGAGATTCAGGCTTGAACCGCTGACCTGGCACATAGTGCAGGAACTTGATGGCGTGCAATGACGACACGCACGCGTCCACCCACACCCACCACGCCACGCCGAACACTGCGCATGCTCCCAACGGACCATACCGCCGCAACCCGTCCTCGCGGAAGCTCATGGCTGATGTGGTGCAGTTGGAGCTGTGCTGGGCAAACCGTCGCTGCTTGCGTCAGGAGTGAGGAGGAAGGTGAAGGGTTAGGCACACGACAAGCGCAGTGGAATGGCTGGTTGGTGGGAACGACATGGAGGTCCCGAAAGAACATTCCAGGAAAGAGACCGGATGAAACACTGCAAGCAAGAAAATTTGCCGAGGAAAAATGACGTCGTTAGCGTCCGGTGAATTGACACACGATCTTCCGAATTTCGTTTTATGACCGACTCAGGTGGGAAGGCTGTCCACGTAGAAAACCAAGCTCATAGTCCACTTGAACGGGGGAGTGACCATATACCCACAGAATTCTCAATTTCTACCGCCATATCCACGTTTCGCACATTAACCACGCCATATCCAATTTCGTAACTTGTAGGGTTTTATGTTTGCGCGGACTCCGCCCACGCAAACATATAAAACCCTAAATCCGCGAATTGGGATTTGCGAGTAGAAAAACAAAGAAGAAAAGGCAAATCGCTCGATCGCGATTCTTGCACGGGGGGGGGGGGGGGGG
>SZWC01002696.1:179292-200714 GCA_023375785.1 Penium margaritaceum
ACACCCACACCCACACCCACACCCACACAACCACCCATGCCCACACCCACACCCACACAAACACCCATGCCCACACCCAGACCCACACAAACACCCACACCCACACCCACACCCACACAAACACCCATGCACTGCAGCATTCCCCAATCTCTCAGCCTCATGAGGTACGGTGCGACATGTGAAGGGCGGGGATTGCATGGCATGGCACATGTGGCAACAACGGAGTAGCACGCACTTACAGCCAATGCAACAGAAGGAGTTCTGCGTTCACACAGACGAGTGCAAGGCAGGAATCACATACAAACTCCGCCACCTGCTGCACATGAAATGTGATTGAAATGTCATTTAATGAACCTGTTGTGGCAGCACATGCTTCTTGACCGAGTGGTGACCCAGGAGTTGGTTCAACTGGGATATCCAAAGCATTGCATCAAAAACCAAAATTTAAGTATCAAATCTGAGTTGGCTGATCTAGGCATCCCTTTGGTTCGCATAAATTGCAATGCAATCTAGCTCATGTCAGACCAGAAGAATCGACTGGTAACCAGCATGTACAGAATAAACACTGAATACAATTCGGTGCGATCAAACATATTTTGCTTCAACCAGGATGACCACAGACCATGTACACACACACACGCACGCACATGGGCATCCTATGTCGCACCTTCTCTTGTAGTGCTGTGAGACCCTGCACCATACTGGTGCCTGCGATGCCCATCACAAACCCGATCGCGCCGTACAGACATGCTTTGAACGCCAGACACCTGCGCACAGGACGGATGCAGTGGGTAGAAATCTTAAGGCGCTTGTGGAGCGGTGGTTGCATGCAAACGGCTCATGTTGTATTCTGAGATGTTATGTCAAGTCCCATTGTGTTGCCTCACGTCACGTCACGTCAGGTTGCGTCCCACTGCGCCACGGTGCGCCACGCCACGCCATTCCATACCACACCATGCCAAGGTCCAAAAGGCCATGCAACGCCATGTCATCCCAAGCGACTCCACGCCACTCCAAGCTACGCCACGCCACGCCACGCCGCATTCCAGCCACACCACACACGCCACCCAGGCCACGCAATGCCATGCCACACCAAGCCAAGCCACTTCACTCCAGAGCACTCCACGCCAGACCTTGCCATGCCATGCAAGGCGGCGCCATGCCATGCCACACCATGTAACACCACATGATGCCACACAATGCCACACGATGCCACACGGTGCCACACGGTGCCACACGATGCCACATGATGCCACACGATTTCACAAGATGCCACACAATACCACACGATGCCACACGATGCCACACAATGCCACACAATGCCACACGATGCCACACGGTGCCACATAGTGCCACATGATGCCACACGATGCCACGCCATGCCACACGATGTCACGCGATGCCACACAATGCCACACGATGCCACACGATGCCACACGATGCCACACGATGCCACACGATGCCACACGATGCCACACGATGCCACACGATGCCACACGATGCCACACGATGCCACACGATGCCACACGATGCCACACGATGCCACACGATGCCACACGATGCCACACGATGCCACACGATGCCACACGATGCCACACAATGCCACACGATGCCACACGATGCCACACCATGCCACACCATGCCACACCATGCCACACGATGCCACACGATACCACACAGTGCACACGATGCCACACGATACCACACAATGCCACACGATGCCACACGATGCCACACGATGCCACACAATGCCACACAGTGCCACACGGCGCCACACCACGCAATGCAATGCAACGCAAAACAACAAGGCACTCCTCACTGCGCCCTGAGCCACACCCGCACGCTGCATGCCGTAAGCCGCCATAGAGCACGCCACGCACCAATGGTGCGTGGTGCAGCATTATGCCCCGCGCCCCATTGTACCGAGCCCCGCCACACCGTGCTGCACTACGGCACACCACGACATGTGATCCCATCCCATGCCACACCACGCCACGCCATCCGCACCACGCCATGCCACCCCACACCACACCATGCCATGCCATGCCATGCCATGCCATGCCATGCCACGCAACACCACGCAATGCCACACGCACTAATATGACCTTACACGCAGTTACAGGCACTTACACATGCTTACGTACTTACGTGCACTTTCATGCATTTACACACATTTACACACACTTACACGTACTTACATGCACTTACACGCACTTACATGTACTTACATATACTTGCACACACTTACACGCACTTACACGCACTTACATCCCCTTACACGCAATTAATTGTACTTACACACACTTACATGCACTTATACAAACTTACATGCACTTACACGCACTTACAAGTACTTACACATACTTACAAACACTTACATGCAATAACACGCACTTACACGCACTTACACGCACTTACACATACTTACACACACTTACACGCATTTACAGGCACTTACACGTACTTACACACACTTACACACACTTACACACGTTAACACGCACTTACATACAGTTACACGCACTTACCCGCACTTACACGTACTTACAAGCACTTACACGCACTTACACATACTTACACGCACTTACACGCACTTGCACGTACTTACACGCAGTTATTCCCACTTACACGTACTTACATGCACTTACATGCACTCACACGCACTTACACGCACTTACACACACTTACACGCACTTACATGAACTTACATGCACTAACAGGCATTTACACGTACTAACATGCACTTACACACACTTACATACACTTACACGTAATTACACGCACTTACACATACTTACACATACTTACACGCACTTACACGCAGTTACACGTACTTACACGTGCTTACACACACTTACACACACTTACACGTTCTTACACACACTTACATGTACTTATACGCACTTAAACGCATGAACAAACGCTTACACGCACTTCCACAGACTTACACGCACTTACACGCACTTACACATACTTACACCCACTTACACGCACTTACACGCACTTACACACACTTACACGTACTTACATGCACTTACACGCACTTACACGTACTTGTACACACTTACACACACTTATACGCACTTATACACACATATACACATTTACACACAATTAATTGTACTTACACACACTTACACGCACTTTCACCAACTTACACGTACTTACACGTACTTACACGTACTTACACGTACTTCCAAATACTTACATGCACTTACACGCACTTACACATACAAACATGTACTTACACATACTTACACGCACTTACACGCACTTACACGCACTTACACGCACTTGCACACACTTGCACGCACTTACACGCACTTATACATACTTACACACACGTACATGCAGTTACATGCACTTACACGCAATAGATTGTACTTATACGCACGTATACGCACTTACACGAACGTACACATACTTACTTGCACTTACACATACTTACACGCACGTACAAACACGTACATGCACTTACACGCACTTACACGCACTTCCACGTACTTACACACACCTATATGCACTTACACGCACTTACACGCACTTACACACACTAACACGCACTTATGCGTACTTACACGCAGTTACATGCACTTACACATACTTACACGCACTTGCACGCACTTACACGCACTTACACACAGTTACGTACACTTACACGCACTTACATGCACTTACACATACTTCCATACACTTACACGTACTTAGACGCACTTACACGTACTCACACACTCACTTACACGTACTTACATGCACTTACACGCACTTATATCCACTTACACGTACGTACATGCACTTACACGCACTTATATACACTTACACACACTTACATGCACTTACACGCACTTATAGGCACTTACACGTACTTACAAACACTTACACACACTTAAACGCACTTATATGTACTTACACACACTTACACGCACTTACAAGCACTTACACACACTTACATGCACTTATACCCACTAACACGTACTTACACAAAATTGCACGTACTTACATGCACTTACACACACTTACATGCACTTACACATACTTATACAAACTTACGCGCACTTACACACACTTACACATACTTACACGCACTTACATACACTTACACACACTTACATGCACTTACATGTACTTACATGCACTTACACATACTTATACGTACTCACACACACTCACATGCACTTACACGCGGTAACATGCACTTACACGCACTTGTATGCACTTACACATACTTACACGCACTTACACACACTTACACACACTTACATCTACTTACACATACTTACACACACTTATACACACTTACACATACGTACACGCACTTACACACAGTTACACACACTTACACGTACTTACATGCACTTACACGCACTTACACAGACGTATACGCACTTATATGTACAGATATGCACTAACACACACTTACACGTACTTACTCGTACTTACACGCACTTACACACATTTACATGCACTTACACGCACTTATACACACTTACCCGCACTTACACACACTTACATGTACTAACACACACTTACACACACTTACACGCACTTACACGCACTTACACGTACTTACACATACTTAACGCACTTACACGCACTTACAAGCACTTACACACATTTACATACACTTACACGCTCTTACATACACTTACACGCACATACATGCACTTACATGCACTTACACACACTTACACGCAGTTACACACACTTGCACGTAGTTATACACACTTATACGCACTTATACGCACTTACACACACTTACAAGCACTTTCACGCTCTTATACACACTTACATGCACTTACATGTACTTACATGCACTTACATGCACTTAGACGTAGTTACAAGAACATACACACACTTACAGGCACTTACACACACGTACACGCACTTACACAAACTTACAGGCACTTACACGTACTTACACGCACTTACATGTCCTTACACGTACTTGCACACAATTACCCACACCTACACGTACTTACATGCACATACACCAACTTACACGCACTTACACGTACTTACACACACTTAGACGTAGTTATACGCACTTACATGCAGTTACACGTACTTATAGAACTTACACACACTTACATGCACTTACACACACTTACATGTACTTACACGCACTTACACGCACTTACACACACTTACACGCACTTACACGCAGTTACACACACTTACATGTGCTTACACGTACTTACACATACTTACACGTACTTACACGTACTTAGACGCACTTACACGCACTTACACACACTTACACACACTTACACGCACTTACACGCACTTACACGTACTTACGTGCACTTATGCGGACTTACACGCACCTATATGCACTTACACGTACTTACACACACTTACACGCACTTACATGCACTTACACAAATTAACACGCACTCACACGTACTTACACGTACTTACAAACACTTACATGCACTTATACACATTTACACATACTTACACGCACTTACACATACTTACACACACTTACACATACTTACACACACTTGCACGCACTTACACACACTTACACGCTCTTATACGCACTTACATGCAGTTACACGCACGTATACACAGTTACACGTACTTATACACACTTACATGCACTTACACACACTAACACGCAGGTACGCACACTTACATGCACTTATATACACTTACACACACTTTCACGCACTTACACGTATGTACACGCGCTAACACGCACTTACACGTACTTACACGCACTTACACGCACTTATGCCCACTTACACGTACATGAACGCACTTACACGCACTTACATGCACTTACACACACTTACATGTACTTACACGCACTTATACACACTCACACGCAAGTACACGCACTTACACGCACTTACACGTACTTACACATACTTACACGCACTTACACACACTTACACACACTTACATGTACTTACACACACTTACACACACTTATTCCCACTTACACGTACTTACACGCACTTACATGCACTTACATGCACTTACACACACTTACATACACTCACATCAACTTATACACACTTAAACACAATTACACGTACTTACATGCACCTACACGTACCTACACGTACTCACACGCACTTACACACACTTACACAAACTTACACGCACTTACACGCACTTATACCCACTTACTCGTATTTACACGCACTTACACGCACTTACATGCACTTACACACACTTGCATGCCCTTACACGCATGTATACGCACTTACACACACTTACACACACTTAGACGTACTTATAGACACTTACACACACTTATACATACTTACACGCACTTACACACACTTACACATGCTTACACACACTTATACATACTTACACACACTTACATGCACTTATACACAGTTACATGCACTTACACGCACTTGTATCAACTTACATGCACTTACACATACTTACACGCAGTTACACGCAGTTACACATACTTATACCCACTTACATGCACTTACACGTACATATACGCACGTATACGCACTTTTACACACTTACACGCACTTACAAGTACTTACACACATTTACACGCACTTACACACACTTACACGTACTTACACACTATTATACACACTTACACGTACTTGCACACACTTACACACACTTATGCCCAACACGCACTTACTCACACTTTCACACACTTACACGCACTTACACACACCTATGGACACTTAGAGACACTTACACACACTTACATGCACTTATACACAGTTACATGCACTTACACGCACTTGTATCAACTTACATGCACTTACACATACTTACACGCAGTTACACGCAGTTACACATACTTATACCCACTTACATGCACTTACACGTACATATACGCACATATACGCACTTTTACACACTTACACGCACTTACAAGTACTTACACACATTTACACGCACTTACACACACTTACACGTACTTACACACTATTATACACACTTACACGTACTTGCACACACTTACACACACTTATGCCCAACACGCACTTACTCACACTTTCACACACTTACACGCACTTACACACACCTATGGACACTTAGAGACACTTACACACACTTACATGCAGTTACACACACTTCCGCGTACTTACATGTACTTACACGCACTTACATACACTTATACGCACCTATACCTACGAATACGCGCTAACACGCACTTACACACACCTACTTGTACTTACACGCACTTACACACACTTACATTCACTTACATACACTTATACGTATTTACACGTACTTACACACACTTACACGCACTAACACACACTTACACGCACTTACACGCACTTACACACACTTACAAGCACTTACAAGCACTTACAAGCACTTACATGCTCTTACATGCACTTACAAGCACTTCCATGCACTTACATGCACTTACATGCACTTACATGCACTTACAAGCACTTACATGCACTTACATGCACTTAGAAGCACTTACACACACTTACACGTACTTATACGCACTTACACGCACTTACACGCACCTATACGTACTTACACGTACTTACACACACTTACACGCAGTTACACATACTTACACGCAGTTATGCACACTTTTACGCACTTAGATATACTTAGACGCACTTACAAGCACTTACACGTACTTACACGCACTTACACGCAGTCACAAGCACTTACACGTACTTACAGGCACTTACACACACTTACACACACATACACGCACTTACACATATTTACATGCTCTTACATGTCCTTACACGTACTTACAAGCAATTACACACACTTACACGCACTTACATGCACTTACGTGCACTTATATGCACTTGACCGCACTTACACGCACTTACACGCACTTACACGCACTTACACACACTTACACGTAGTTACACTCACTTACACGCACTTATACGCACTTACACGTACTTACATACACTTATACACACTTACACGTACTTACATGCACTTACACGCACTTACATACACTTATACGCACTTACACGTACTTACACGCACTTACACACAGTTACAAACACTTACACGTGCTTACACGCACTTACACACATGTACACACACTTACATGCACTTACACACACTTACACACACTTACACACACTTACACGCACTTACACGTACTTACACGCACTTACAGGTACTTGCACATACTTACACGCACTTACACGCACTTACACGTACTTACACGCTCTTATACCCACTTACTCGTACTTACACACACTTACATGCACTTACATGCACTTAAATACACTTACATGCACTTACACGCACGTATATGTACTTACACAATCTTACACACACTTATGCGCACTTATACGCACTTTCATGCACTTATACGCACTTACACACACTTACACGCACTTACACGTACTTACACACACTTACACGTACTTACATACACGTACATGCACTTACACGTACTTATACGCACATACACGTACTTACACGTGATTACACGCAGTTAAACACACTTATATGCACTTACACACACTTACCCATACTTGTACACACTTACACCTACTAACACCTACTGACACGTACTTACACGCACTTACACGCACTTATACACACTTACACGTACTTACACACAGTTATCCACACTTGTACATACTTACACACGCTTACACGTACTTACACGCACGAATACGCACTTATACGCTCTTACACACACTTACTCACACTTACACGCACTTACACGCACTTACACATACTTACACGCTCTTATATGCACTTGCATGCACTTACACACACTTACAAGCACTTATACACACTTACACGCACTTACACGAACTTACACACACTTACAAATGCTTACACGCAGTTACACGCACTTACACGCAGTTACACATGTTTACATGCACTTACACGTACTTACACGCACTTACACGTAGTTACACGTACTTACATACACTTACATACACTTACATACAATTTCACGTACTTACACACACTTACACGCACTTACATGCACCTACACACACTTATACCCACTTACATGTACTTACACACACTTAGACATACTTACATGCACTTACACGCACGTATGCGCAATTACACGCACTAACACGCACTTACACGCACTTACATGCACTTACACACACTTACACATACTTAGACGTACTTACAAGCACTTACATGCACTTACACGCACTTACAAACACTTATATCCACTTACACATGCTTACACGCACTTGCACGTACTTACATGTACTCACATACTTACATGCACTTACACGTACTTATACGCACTTACACGCACTTACACGCACTTACACACACTTACACGTACTTACACACACTTACACGCACTTACACGCAGTTACATGCACTTATACGTACGTATACACACTTACATGTTTCTACACGCACTTACACGCAGTTACACACAGTTGCACGCACATACACGCACTTACACGTACTTATACACACTTACACACACTTACACGCACTTACACGTACTTATACACACTTACACACACTTACACACACTTACATGCACTTACACGCACTTACACGCAGTTACACACACATACACGTACTATCACATACTCACACGCACTTATACGCACTTACACGCACTTACATGTATTTACACACACTTACTCGCACTTACACACACTTACACGTACTTACACATACGTATACGTACTTATACGCACCTATACGCACTTACATGCACCTACACGCACTTACACACACTTACAAGCACTTACACGTAGTTACACGCACTCACACACACTTACACGTACTCACAAGAACTTATACGCACTTATACACACTTATATGCCCTTACATGCACTTACATGCACTTACACGTACTTAGACAGACTTACACGCAGTTACAGGCACTTACACGCAGTTACAAACACGTACACATATGTACACACACTTACACGCACTTACAAGCACTTACACACACTTACACATACTTACACGCACTTACACGCACTTACACGCACCTATACACACTTACACAGAGTTACAAGCAGTTACACACACTTACAGGCACTTGGACACACCTACACGCACTTACATGCACTTACACGTACTTACATGCACTTACACATACTTACATGTCCTTACACACACTTACACGCAATTACACGCACTTACACGCACTTATATGGACTTATACGTACTTATAGGCACTTACCCGTATTTATACGTACTTACACGCAGTTACACATACTTACACACACTTACACATACTTACACCCACTTACACATACTTACATGCACTTAAACGCACTCACATGTACTTACACGCACTCACACGCACTTACACGCACTTACACATACTTACATGCACTTACACGCACTTACATGCACTTACACTCACTTAGACGTACTTACACGCACTTACACGCACTTACACGCACCTACATGCACTTACACGCACTTACACGAACTCACATGCACACACACGTACTAACACGTACGCACATGCACTTACACGTAATTACTCCTTCTCACCCACATGTACACACACTTACGTGCACTTACACGCACTTGCACGCACTCACACGCACTCACATGTACTCACACGCACTCACACGCACTCACACGCACTCAAACGCATTCACACGCACTTACAGGCACTTACACGCACTTACATGCACTCACACGCACCTATACACAACTACACGCACTTACACGCACTTACACGCACTCACACATACTGACCCGCACTTGCACGAACTGACACGCACTTATACGTAGTTACACGCACTTACACGTACTTACACAGAATTACACGCAATACCACTCACTACCACGCACAAACATTCACTTACACGCACTTACACGTACTTAAACGTACTTACACGCACTTACACATACTTACACCCTTTACACACACTCATACGCACATACACGCACTTACACGCACTTACACATGTACTTACACTTGCACTTACACGTACTTACACATACTTGCACGCACTTGCATGCACTTGCACACACTTACACGCACTTACACGCACTTACACATACTTATACACACTTGCACGCACTTATACGTACTTACACACACTTACATGCACTAACACGTACTTACACGCAATTAATTACACTTACACGTACTTATACGTACTTACACAGACTTATACGTACTTACAAGCACTTACACGTACTTACACGTACTGACATGCACTTACACGCACTTACATGCACTTATATGCACTTAAATGCACTTACACATACTTGCACACAGTGACACACACTTACACACAGTTACATATACGTATACGCACTTACACCCACTTACACGCACTTACATGGAGTTACGTGCACTTACACACACTTACATGCACTTATACACACTTATACGCACTTACACGCACTTATACGCACTTACACGCATGTATATCCACTTACATGTACCTACACGCACTTACACGCACTTACATAAACTTACAAACACTTACATGCACTTACACACACCTATACACACTTCCACGGAATTCTACGCACATACACGCACTTACACACACCTACACATACTTACACGTATTTACACGCACTTATAGGCACTTACACGTACTTACACACACTTACACGTACTTACACATACTTACACACACTTACATGTACTTAAACACAGTTTCATGCACTTACACGCACTTGTATGCACGTACACACACTTACACGCACTTACACGCAGTAACATCCAACTACACGTACTTACAGGTACTTACACGTGCTTACACGTACTTATACGCACATACACGCACTTACACGTATGTACACACACTTACACACACTTACACAAGCTTACACGCACTTACACACACTTACACATACTTACACGCAGTTACACACACTTACACATACTTACACGCACTTACATGCACTTATATGCACTTACACTCACTTATACACACAAATATACACTTACACGTACTCACACGTACTTACTCCTACTTACACGTACTTACACATACTTACATGGACTTACACATACTTATACACACTTACACGCACTTACACACACTTACAAGCACTTACACGCACTTCCGCACACTTACCTACACTTACACACACTTAGCAGCACTTACACGCACTTACACGTACTTACACGCACTTACACGTACGTACAAGCACTTACACGCACTTACACGTACTTACACACACTTACACGCACTTATACGCACTTACACGTAATTACACGCACTTACAAGCACTTCCAAGAACTTACGACCACTTACACGCACTTACACGCACTTACACACATTTACAGGCAATTACATGTGCTTAGACGCACTTACACGTACTTACAGGCACTTACACGCACTTACACTCACTTATACGCACTCACACGCACTTACACGCATTTCCATGCACTTACATGCAATTACACGCACTTATACATAGTTAGACACACTTACACCTACATACACACACTAGCGTATACTTATACGCACTTACACACACTTATACACACTTAAATGCACTTACACCTACTTACACAAAGTTCCACGTACTTACACGTACTTACACGCACTTACACACACTTACACGTGTTTGCACGTACTTGTACGCACTTACACATACTTGCACACAATTTGACACACTTACACGCACTTACACGCACTTACATGCACTTACACACACTTACACACACTTACATGCACTTACACGCACTTACGCGCACTTACATGCAGTTACACGCACTTACATGCAGTTACAATAACTTACATGCACTTACACCCACTTATACGTAGTTACACGTACTTACATAAACTTACACGCACTTACATGTGCTTACACACACTTTCACGTACTTACAGGCACTTACACGTAGGTACATTCACTTACACGTGCTTACACCCACTTACACATACTTACACATACTGACGTGTACTTACACGCACTTATCTTCACTTACACGCAGTCACACATACTTACACGCACTTATACACACTTACATGCACTAACACACACTTACTTGCACTTACATGCACTTATATGCACTTACACGCACTAAGACGCACTTACATACACTTTCACCGACTTACACGTACTTACACGTACTTGCATGCACTTACACGCACTTACACGTAGGTACATGCACTTACACGTGCTTACACCCACTTACACGCATTTACATACACTTACATACACTTACACGCACTTACATGCACTTACATGCACTTACACGCACTTACACGCACTTACACGCACTTACACGCACTTACACGTACTTATACGCACTAACACGCACTTACTCGCACTTACACGCACCAACACGTACTTACACGCACCTACACGTACTCACACACACTTACACGTACTTACACGCACTTACACGCACTTACACGCACTTACACGCACTTACACATACTTACACGAACTTACACGTACTTACATGCACTTTTATGCACTTACACACACTTACACAAAGGGACATGCATTTACACATACTTACAGGCACTTAGACACACTTAACACGCACTTAAACGCACTTACACATACTAGCATGTCCTTACACACACTAACATCCAATGACACGCACATACACGCACTCACACATACATCCACGCACTTGCACGCACTTACCCGCACTTACACGCACTTATACCCACTTACATACACTTATACGCACATACATGTACTTACACACACTTACACTCACTTACACGTACTTACGTGCACTTACATGCACTTACATACACTTACACACAATTACACGCACTTACACGCACTTACATGCACTTACATATGCTTACACCCACTTACACGCACTTCCACGCACTCACACACATTTACATGCACTTACACGCACTTACACGTACTTACATACACGTACCCACACTTAGACACACTTATACACACTTATACATACTTACACACATTTGTATGCACTTACATACACTTACACGCACTAACACGCACTTAAACGCACTTACACGTACTTACACACACTTGCACGCCTTTACACGCAGTTACATACACTTACACACACTTACACACACTTACACACACTTACACGTACTTACACACACTTGTATGCACTTACACACACGTACACGCACTAAACCGTACTTACACGCACACAACGTACTTACACACACTTGCACGCACTTACATGCAGTTACACGCACTTACGCGTACGTATACCCACTTACATGTACTTACACGCACTTACACGTACTTGCACACACTTATACGCACTTCTACGCACTTACACGCACTTACATGCACTTAAACGCACTTACAAGCAGTTTATTACACTTTTCCGCACTTATACGCACTTACACAAACGTACACGTACTTACACACACTTACACATACTTATACGCACTTACAAATACTCACATGCACTTGCACGCACTTACACACACTTACACGCACTCACACACACGTACACGTAATTATACACACTTACACGTACTTACACGCACTTACACATACTTACACGTGCTTACGTGTACTGACAGGCACTTACCCGCACTTACACGCACTTACACACACTTACACGCACTCACACACACGTACACGCAATTATACACACTTACACGTACTTATACGCACTTACACATACTTACACGCACTTACACGCCCTTACACGCACTTACACGTACTTACACAAACTTACACATACTTACACGCACTTACACGTTGTTACACGCATTTACACGCACTTAAACGCAGTTACACACACTTAACACGCACTTACACGTACTTACACGCACTTACACGCACTTACATGTCCTTACACGCATTTACACCCAATTACACACACTTACACACACTTATACGTACTTCCACGCACTTCCACGCACTTACCCGTACTTACACACACTTACACCCACTTATATATACTTATACGCACATACATGCACTTACACGCACTTACACACACTTACACGCACTTACACGCACTTACTCACACTTACATGCACTTACATACGCTTACACGCACTTACACGTACTTGCACACACTTGCACGCTTTTACACGCACTTACACGCACTTATACATAGTACATGCACGTACATGCACTTACACGCACTTACACGCACTTACACGCACTTGCACGTACTTACATGCACTTCTATGTACTTACATGCACTTACATGTACTTATACGCACTTACACACAGTTAAATTCACCTATACACACTTTCACGCACTTACACAAACGTACACGCACTTACATGCACTTACACATACTTATACGCACTTACAAATACATACATGTGCTTACACACACTTACACGCACTTACACGTACTCAGACACACTTACGCGCACTTACACGCACTTATACGCATTTTCACGTACTTACACAAACTTACATGCCCTTAAACACACTTACACACAGTTATGCATAGTTACATGCACTGAAACGCACTTACATGTACTTACATGCACTTACACACACTTACACGTACTTGGTCACATTTACTCGCACTTACACGCACTTACATGTACTTACACACACTTACACGCACTCATACATACTTACACGCACTTATACATTCTAACAAGTACTTACATGCACTTATACGCACTTACACGTACTTATACGTACTTACAGGCACTTACACTTACTTACACACACTTATGCTCACTTACACGCACTTACACATACTCACACGCATTTACACGTACTTACACGCACATACACGCACATACACGCACTTACACATAGTTCTACGCATTTACACGCACTTACAGGCACTTACACACACTTAACACGTACTTACATGCACGTACACACACTTACACGCACTTACATGTGCTTACACACACTTACACCCAAGTACACGCACTTACACGCACTTAGACGCACTTCCACACACTTACACATACTTGTCCGCACTTCCACGCACTTACACACACTTACACATACTTACACACATCTATATGCATTTACACACACTTACACGCACTAACACGCACTTACACGCACTTACACACACTTACACGCACTTACACACAATTACACGTACTTATACACTTATATGCACATACATGCACTTACACGCACTAACACGCACTTACACGTACTTACATGCACTTACACGCACTTAGACGCACTTATACGCACTTACACATACTTGCACGCACTTATACGCACTTACACGCACTTACACGTACGTACACATACTTTCACGCACTTACACGTACTTACACGCACTTACACATACTTGCACACACTTACACGCACTTCTACGCAGTTACACGCACCTACACACACTTATACGCACTTACACGCACTTACACAAACGTACACGCACTTACACACACTTACATATACTTATACGCACTTACAAATACTTACATGCACTTACACACACTTACACGCACTTACACGTACTCACACACACTTACAAGCACTTACACACACCTACACGCACTTACATGCACTTACACATACTCACACGTACTTACATGCACTTACAGGCACTTACACGTACTTACACATACTTACACGTACGTATGCGTGCTTACACGTGCTTACACGTACTTACACACAGTTATGCACAGTTACATGCACTGAAACGCACTTATACGTACTTACACGCACTTGCACACACTTACACACACTTGCACAAACTTACTCATACTTACACGCACTTATATGCACTTACCTGCACTTAAACACACTCATACGTACTTACACGCACTTATACGTACTTACACAAACTTACATGTGCTTACACGCACTTACACACACTTACACGTACTCACACATACTTACACTTACTTACACACACTTATACGTACTTACACGCACTTACATATACTTACACGTACTTACATGTACTTACACTCACTTACACCCACTTACACCCACTTACACGCAGTTACACGTATTTAAACGCACTTAAAGGTACTTACATACACTTAACACGCACTTACACGCACTTACATGCACTTACACACACTTACATGTCTTACACGCACTTACATCCAATTACACGCACTTACCCACACTTACACGTACTTCCACACACTTACACGCACTTACCCGTACTTACACGCACTTATACACACTTACATACACGTATACACACATACACGCACTTACACGCACTTACACAAACTTACACGTACTTACACGCACTTACACACACTTATATGCACTTACACACACTTTCACGCACTTACACGCACGTACAAGCACTTACATACACTTACACCCACTTACACGCACTTACACACACTTACATGCACTTATACGCACTTACACGCAGTTACACGTACTTACACGTACTTACACGCACTTACACCTACTTACACACATTTACACGCACTTACATACACTTACACGTACTTACACGCACTTACATGCACTTACACACACTTACATGTACTTACACGCACTTACACGTACTTACACACACTTACACATACTCACACACACTTACATACACTTACACATACTTACACCCACTTATATGCACTTACACGCACTTACACGCACTAACACGCACTTACACGCACTTATACGCACTTACACGCACTTACATACACTTACACATACTTACACACACTCACACACACTTCAACGCTTTTACACGCACTTACACGCACTTATACATACGTACACGCACTTACACGCACTTACACGTACTTACACGCACTTACATGCACTTACACGCACTTGAACATACTTACACGTACTTCTACATTTTTACACACACTTACATGTACATATACGCACTTATATGCAGTTAATTTCACTTATACGTACACACACACACCTACACAAACGTACACGCACTTACACGCACTTATACATACTTATACGCACTTACAAATACTTACATGTACTTACACACACTTACACGCACTAACACACACTCACACGCACTTATACACACTTACACGCACTTACACGCACTTACATGTACTTACACGTACTTACATGCACTTACGGGCACTTACACGCACTTACACACACTTACATGCATTTATACGCACTTACACGTACTTACACGCACTTAGACGCCCTTAAACACAATTCCACACAGTTACGCATAGTTACATGCAATGAAACGCACTTACACGTACTTACACGCACTTACACACACTTACACGCACTTGCACACACTTACTCGCACTTACACGCACTTACATGCACTTACACGCACGCATACGTACTTACTCGCACTTATACATACTTACATGTACTTACATGCACTTACACGCACTTACACGTACTTATACATACTTACAGGAACTTACACTTACTTAGACACACTTATACGCACTTATACGCACTAACACGCACTTACACGCACTTACACACACTTACACGTACTCTCACACACTTACACACACTTACACGTACTTACACACACTTGCACGCTTTTACATGCACTTACACGCACTTACACATACATACACGCACTTACACGTAGTTACACGCACTAACACGCACTTACACACACTCGTGCATACTTACACGCACTTCTACATACTTACATGTACTTACACACACTTATACGCACTTACACGTACTTAACTGTACTTATACGCACTTACACACACTTACACAAATGTACACGTACTTCCACGTACTTACACATACTTATACGCACTTTCAAATACTTACATGTACTTACACACACTTACACGCACTTACACGCACTCACACGTACTTACACGCACTTACACGCACTTACACGCACTTACATACACTTACACATACTTACACGTACTTACATGCACATATAGGCACTTACACGCACTTACACGTACTTACACGCACGTATACGCACTTACACATGCTTACACACACTTATAGGCCCTTACACACTTACACACAGTTACGCACAGTTACATGCACTAAAACACACTTACATGTACTTACACACACTTACACACACTTACACGCACTTGCACAGACTTACTTGCACTTACACGTACTAACATACACTTACACCCACTTACACACACTTATACATTCTTACACGCACTTATACGTACTAACACATACTTACATGCACTTACACATACTTACACACACTTACACATACTTACACGCACTTACACTTACTTACACACACTTATACGCACGTACACGCACTTACACACCCTTAGACGTACTTACACATAATTACACGCACTTACACGCACTTACACACATAGTTACACGCAGTTACATGTATTTACACGCACTTACAGGCACTTACACACACTTAACACGCACTTACACACACTTACATGCACTTACACGTACTTACACACACTTTCACGCATGTATATGCACTTACACAAAATACACACACATATACGCACGTACATGCAATTATGAGCACTTGTACGCACTAACACATACTTACGTGTACTTACACGTACGTACAAGCACTTACACGCACTTACATGCACTTACACACAGTTACAAGCAGTTACACGCACATACATGTACTTATACACACTTACACGCACTTACACACACTTACACGCACTTGCATGCACTTACACACACTTACACGTACTTACACGTACTTACACGCACTTGTACGCACTTACACGCTTTTACATGCACTTACACGTACTTACACGCAGTTAGACACACTTACACACACTTACATGCACTTACACGCACTTATACGCACTAACACGCACTTACACACACGTATACACAGTTACACGTACTTACACGCTGTTACATCACTTACACGCACTTACACGTACTTACAAGCACTTACATGTACTTACACGCACTTGCACGCACTTACACGCTCTTACACGCACTTACCGACACTTACACGCAGTAACACGCAGTTACACACAGTTACACACACTGACACATACTTACATGCACTTACATATACTTACACGTATCTACACTTACACGCACTTACATACACTTACACACACTTACACATAGTTACATGCACTTACATATACTTACACGTACCTATACTTACACGCACATACATGTACTTACACAAAGTTACACGCAAATACACATGCTTACACGCCTTTACATGCACTTACACGCATTTATTCACACTTACACAAACTTACATGTACTTCCATGCACTTACACGCACTTACATGCACTTACACACACTTACACACACTTGCACACACTTACACACACTCACACGTACATACACGCACTTATGCGTACTTATACGGACTTACATGTACCTACACGCACTTACATGTGCTTACACACACTTACACTTACTTCCACGCACTTACACGCACTTACATGCACTTATACAAACTTACATGCACTTACTCATACTTACACGCACTTACACGTACTTAGACACACTTACACGCACTTACATGCACTTACGTACACTTACACGCATTTATATGCCCTTACACATAATTACACACACTCACACACACTTACACATACTTACACGTACTTACACACACTTACACACACTTATACACACTTACATGCACTTACAAGCAGTTAATTGCACTTGCATGCACTTAGACGTACTTACACAAACTTACACGCACTTACAAATAGTTACACGTACTTACACACACTTACAAACACTTACACGCAAATACACACACTTACCCGCACTTGCACGTACTTACATGCACTTACACGTGCTTACACACCCTTCTACGCACTTATACGCACTTACACACGCTTAACCGCAGTTACATGCACTTAGACGTAGTTACACATACTTACACGTACTCATAACCACTTAGACGTACTTACAAGCACTGACACCTACTTACACGTACTTACTCGCACTTATACGCACTTACACACACTTACACGCAGTTACATGCTCTTACACCCACTTACAAGTACTTACACACACTTAACACGCACTTATACATACTTACACGCACTTACATGTACTTACACCCACTTACACACAATTATATGTCCTTACACGCACTAACACGTAATCACATGTACTTACACGCACTTACACGCACCTTCACACACTTATACACACTTACCCGCACTTACATGCACTTACACGCACTTACACACACTTACACGCACTTATACGCACTTACACGTACTTACACGCACTTACACGTACTTACACGTACTTACATCCACTTACACGCACTTACACGCACTTACACACACTTACACACACTTACATAAACTTACAGCCACTTCCACGCACATACACGCACTTACATGCACTTACATGCACTAACACGTAGTATCACACACTTACATGCAAGTACATGCACTTACATGCACTTCCACACTCTCACACGCACTTACACAGCTTACACATACTTAAATATACTTACACGCACTTACACACACTTACACGCACTTACACGCACTTACACGCACTTACACGTACTTACACGCACTTAGATGGACTTACACGCACTTACACGTACTATTACGCATTTACACGCACTTACCCACACTTACACACACTTACACGTACTTACACTTATTTACACGCACTTACACGCACTTACACCCACTTAAACGTACTTACACACACTTACATGTACTTACACGTACTTACACACACTTA
>SZWC01002696.1:209375-222287 GCA_023375785.1 Penium margaritaceum
GGGGGGGGGAGAACCACAACCATTGGTCTGTAGAAAAGTAGTTTAGTTTCTTCTCTCACTGGTCTCTTCTGTGCAAAAGGTGATTGGAGCATATGGGGGGGAATGTTGGAAAAAGTATAAAAAGGGTATGCTCCAAAATGGCATAACGCAGAGGGCCAGGGGAGAGGCGCCACTCTCTCCCCTGACCCTCCGCCACCTATGCTACCCTACACTATGCCTCATATCTACCGTTGGGTCAGGAGAGAGGGTCTACCCATGCCTCCCCTGCCCATTCATGTGTACCTGTTATTCGAGAGGATGATGATCACGAGCAAGATATATTACGGAGGATATTGCACTTGGATTACGAGTGGCCTGAAGGCGGTAGCCTGAGCGGAGCTCTGGCAGGAGGCTGACGTGGCATCTCGAACAAGAGCTGATGTAAGAGCCGAGTACCGGACCACTAGTCCGTCGTGGAGCAGAAGGGAATCGGTGCGGACACATGGGGGGGGGGNAGGGAGCAGTACTATTCAAGAATACCGAAGACCCTGTGTGATCGGAACCCAAGCTCAACGACAGGTACAATATTGAAGACGGCACGTACCGACGGCAGACGGCAGAACCGCTGTTGCGGAGCGAGACGGATCGGAGGTGAAGGCGAGCGCAGCAGAATTTAAGTCAGTTCTAGATCCTCATTCTATTATTCTGTCAAGTGCTAGAATTCAGTAGACTATGTACCCAGGAGTTACTGAATTCTGATGAATGGAGTTCATGACGTTCACTCCCTCTATCGCTGGTTGAGCAGATCTGGCTGTGAGCGCCTGTGTTGATCTGCTCTGGTTTAAGCGATTGGTTTTGCGCTGTCCATAGAAGTTCTTGTGGCATTCAACGATCTGACATTCTAACACTTACACGTACTTATATACCCTTCCACACACTTACACATAGTTACACACAATTACACGCACTGCAACGCACTTACACGTACTTACACGCACTTACACACACTTACACGGACTTGCATGAACTTACTCGCACTTACACGCACTATCATGCACTTACACGCACTTACATACACTCATACGTACTTACAGGCACTCATACGTACTTACACATACTTAAATGCACTTACACGCACTTACTCGCACTTACACACACTTACACGCACTTACACTTACTTATACACACTTATACGCACTTACACACACTTACACGTACTTACACACACTTAAACGCACTTACACACACGTACATGCACTTACACGTACTTATATGCACTTACACGTACTTATACGCACTTACACAGACTTTCACGCACTTACACACACTTACGCGCACTTACGCACACTTACACATAGTTAAACGCAGTTACACGCAGTTACACGCACTTACACACACTTACACATACTTGCGCGCACTAACACGCACTTACACCCACTTACATGCACTTACACACACTTTCACGCATGTATATGCATTTACACATACTTACACACACTTATACGCACTAACATGCACTTATGAGCACTTATACGTACTTACACATACTTACACGCACTTACACGTACTTACACGCACTTACACATACTTACATGCACTTACACGCACTTGCACATACTTACACGCACTTACACATACTTACACACACTTACACACACTTATATGTACTTACACGTACTTACACGCACTTACACGCACTTACACGTACTTACACACACTTACATACACTTATACACACTTCCATGCACTTACACGCACTTATATGCACTTACACGTATTTACACACATGTACACATAGTTACACGCACTTACACACAGTTACACACACTTACACGCACTTACACATACTTACAAGCACTTACACGTACTTACGCGTACTTACACGCACTTACACGTACTTACATGCACTTAACCGCACTTTCACGTACTTACACGCAGTTACACACACTTATACGCACTTACACGCACTTATACGTACTTACATACACTTACACGTACCTACACATACTAACACGCACTTACACACACTTACACGTACATACATGTACTTACACGCAGTTATACGTACTTACACGTGCTTACACGCACTTACATGCACTTACACGCATTTACTCGCACGTACACACACTTACACGCACTTACACGCACTTACACGCACTTACACGCACTTACATGCACTTACACACACTTGCAAACACCTACACGCACTTACATATACTTACACGCACTTACATTCACTTACATGTACTTACACGCACTTACACGCACTTACACATAATTACACGTACTTGCACGCACTTACTTGTACTTACACGTACTTACACACACTTACACATACTTATACACACTTAAACGTACTTACACATAGTTACATGCACTTAAACACACTTATATGTACTTACACGTACACCCATGCACTTCCACGCACTTACACACAATTATACCCTCTTACACGTAGTTACACACACTTATACACTCTTACATGCACTTACACGCACTTACATGCACTTACACACACTTATACACATGAATACGTACTTATACGCACTTATACGCATAGACTTGCACTTACACGTACTTGCACGCACTTACGCACACTTACACGCACTTACACGCACTTACACGCACTTACACGCACCTACACGCACTTACATGCACTGACACGTACTTATACACACTTACACACACTTACACACACTTACACGCACTTATACACACTTACAGGCACTTACACACACTTACACGTACTTACACGCACTTATACACACTTACACACAATTACACATACTTACAAGGACTTAGAAGAACTTACACGCACAAACACGCACTTATACACAGTTGCACGCATTACATGCAGTTATACCCACTTACACGCACTTCCACGCACTTATACGCACTTACACGCACTTGTATGCACTTACACGTACTTACACGCATTTAAATGCACTTACATTCAATTACAGTTACTTTTACTTGCTTATACGCACTTGCACATACTTGCACACACTTACACGCACTTACACCTACTTACATAGTGTTCCACGCACTTACACGTACTTAAACGCACTTACACACACTTACACGCACTTGCACGCACTTGTACGCACTTAGACATTCTTTCACGCACTTACACGCACTTACACGTACTTACACGTACTAATCTGCACTTACACGCACTTACACGCACTTACATATACTTATACGCACTTACGCGTGCTAATATGCACTTACACGCACTTACACACACTTACAAGGACTTACATGCACTTACACCCACTTACATGCAGTTATACCCACTTACCAATACTTACACGCACTTAACTTCACTTACACGCACTTACACCCACTTACACGCACCTATACGCACTTACACGTACTTACACGCACTTGCACGCACTTACACGCTTTTACACGCACCTACACACACTTACACGCACTTACATGCACTTCCATGCACTTACACGCACTTACACGTACTTAAACATACTTACACGCACTTACACACACTTACACACACTTACACACATGTACACGCAGTTACACGCACTTACACATACTTACACATACTTGTACACACTTATGTGTACTTACACGCACTTACACATACTTACACGCACTTACACACACTTATACGCACTCACACGCACTTAACCACACTTACACGCACTTACACATACTTACACGCAGTTCCACGCACTTACCCACACTTACACGTACTTACACACACTTACACACACTTACACGTACTTACACACACTTACACATACTTACACGTACTTACACGCACTTACACACACTCATGCACACTTACACACACTTACACGCACTTACAAGAGTTTACACGCACTTACACACACTTACATGCACTCTATCGTACTTACATGCACTAATTTGCACTTACACGCAATAACACACACTTACAAGTACTTACAACAACTTACACACACTTACACACACTTACGCGCACTTACGTGCACTTACACGCACTTACACGCACTTACACACACTTACACACACTTACACGTACATATACACACTTACACGCACTTATACGTACTTACACGCACTCACATATTCTTACATGCACTTATACGCACTTACACGTACTTACACGTACTTATACGCATCAACATGCAATTAATTGCACTTATACGCACTTACACATAATTACACGCGCTTACACTTACTTACACGCACTTACACGTACTTACATGCACTTACACGTACTTACACGCACTTACACGCACTTACACGCACTTACACGTACTTTCACACACTTACACACACTTACACGCACTTACATGTACTTACATGTACTTGCACACACTTAGACGCACTTACACGCACTAACACATTGTTACATGCACTTACACATACTTACACGCAGTTAATTGCACTTACACGCACTTCCACGCACTTATCTGGACTTACACGTACTTACACACACTTGCACATTTTTACACACACTTACAAACACTTACACGTACTTACACGCACTTACACGTACTTACATGTGCTTATACATACTTACACGCACTTACACACACTTACACGCACTTATACGCACTTATTCGCACTTACACACACGTACACGCAGTTACACACAGTTACACGCAGTTACACACACTTACACTCACTTACATGCACTTACATGCACTTACATGCAACTACACGCACTTACAGGCAGTTACACGCACTTACACGCACTTACACACACTTACACGCACCTACACGCAGTGACACGTACTTACACATACTTACACGCACTTGCACACACTTACACGCACTTACACACACTTACACGCACTTACACATACTTAACACACTTATACACACTTACACGCACTTACACATACGTACACGCACTTACACACACTTACACGCACTTACACACACTTACACGCACTTATGCATACGTACCCGCACTTACACGCACTTACACACACATACACACACTTACACGCACTTACACGTACCTACACGCAGTTACACACACTTACACGTACTTACGCGCACTTGCACACACTTACACATACTTGCACGCATTTACACGCACTTACACATACTTACACGCACTTACACGTACTTACATGCACTTACATGTACTTACACGTACTTACATGCACTTACACGTACTTACACACACTTACAGACACTTACACCCACCTACATGCCCTTACACGCACTTACATGAACTTACATATACTTACTCAAACTTACACACACTTACACGCACTTACACGTACTTATATACACTTACATGCACTTACATGCACTTACATGCACTTACATGCACTTACACGTACTTACATGCACTTGCACGCAGTTACACACACTTACACGTGCTTACACACACTTACATGCACTTACATGCATTGATATGCACTTATACACACTTACATGTACTTACATGCACTTACACGTACTTACATATACTTACGCGCACTTACATACACTTACACACACTTACATGCACTTACACACACTTACACACAGTTACGCACCCTTACACAGAATTACACGTACCTATAGGCACTTACACGTACTTACATACACTTATACGCACTTACAAGTACTTACACGCACTTACACACACTTATACGTACTTACACACACTTACAGGTACTTACACGTACTTGTATGCACTCACACATACTTACACGCACTTACACGCACTTACTCAAATTTACACACACTTACACGCACTTACACGTACTTACAAGCACTTACACGCACTTACACATGCTTACACACACTTACATGCACTTACATACATTGATACGCACTTATACGCACTTACACATACTTACATGCACTTACACACACATACATGTACTTACACGCACTCACACACACTTACACACACTTACACGCACTTACACAGACTTACACACACTTATGCACACTTACACAGACTTTCACGTACCTATAGGCACTTACACGTAATTACATGCACTTATACGGACTTACACGTACTTACACACACTTACACACGCTTACACGTACTTACACACACTTACAGGTACTTACACGCACTTACACGTTCTTTTATGCACTCACACATACTTACACGCACTTACACGCACTTACTCAAACTTACACACACTTACACGCACTTACACGTACTTACAAGCACTTACACGCACTTACATGCACTAACACGCACTTACACACACTTACACGCACTTATACGCACTTACACGCAAATAGACGCACTTACAAGCACGTACAAGAACTTACATGTACTTGCACGCACTTACACGCACTTACACATACTTACATGCACTTATACACACTTACACACACTTATACGTACTTACACGCACTTGCACACACTTACATGCACTTACACGCACTTACACGTACTTACACGTACTTACACGCACTTACACGTACTTACACGCACTTACACGCAATGAATTGCACTTATACGGACTTACACGCAATGACACACACTTTCACTTACTTACACGCACTTGCATGTACTTACACGCACTTACACGTACTAACACGCACTTACACGCACTTACACGCACTTATACACACTTACACACACTTACACGCACTTACATGTGCCTACTCGTACTTGCACACACTTACACGCACTTACACACACTTAGACATTCTTACATGCACTTACACGTACTTACACGCAGTTAATTGCACTTGCACGCACTTACACGCACTTAAATGGACTTACACGCACTTATACACACTTACACATTTTTACGTGTACTTACAAACACCTACACGTACTTACACGTACTTACACGCACTTACACATTCTTACATGTGCTTGTACATACTTGCACACACTTACACGCACTTACACACACTTATAAGCACTTATACGCACTTACACACACCTACACGCACTTACACACACTTATACGCAGTTACACATACTTACACGTACTTACACGCACTTACATACACTTACATGCACTTACACGCACTTACAGGCACTTACACGCACTTATACGCACTTATACGCACTTTATGCACTTACACGCACCTACACGTAGTTACACACAGATACACGTACTTATACGCACTTGCACACACTTACACGCACTTACACGTACGTACACGCACTTACACATACTTACACGTACTTACACACACTTACACACACTTACACATACTTATACGTACTTACACACACTTACACGCAATTACACACACTTACACGCACTTACCCGTACTTACCCGAACTTACACGCACTTACACACACTTACACGTACTTACACATACTTACACATACCTACACACAGTTACACATACTTACACGTACTTATATGCACTTGCATACACTTATACGCACTTACATGCACTTACACGCACTTACACATACTTACACGCACTTACACATACTTACACACACTTACATGCATGTACACGCACTATGTACTTACACGCACTTACTCAAACTTACACGCACTTATACGCACTTACACGCAATCACACGCACTTACAAGCACTTACAAGAACTTACACGTACTTGCACGCACTTACACGCACTTACCCGCATTTACACACACTTACACGTACTTACACACACTTACATACACTTACACGTACTTACATGCAATTACACGCACTTACACGCACTTACAAATACAGACATGCAATTACACGCACTTACATGTACTTATATGCACTTAAACACACTTACACATACTTGCACACAGTTACACACACTTACACATAGTTACACGTACGTATACATACTTACACCCACTTACACGCACTTACATGGAGTTACATGCACTTACACACACTTACATGCACTTACACACACTTATACGCACTTACACGCACTTATACGCACTTACACGCACGTATATCCACTTACATCTACTTACACGCACTTACACGCACTTACATGCACTTACACACACTTACATGCACTTACACACAACTATACACACTTCCACACACTTCTACGCACTTACACACACTTACACACACCTACACATACTTACACGTACTTACATGCACTTATAGGCACTTACACGCACTTACACACGCTTACACGCACTTACACGTAGTTACACTTAGTTACACGTACTTACACGTACTTACATGCGCTTACACGTACTTATACGCACTTACACCCACTTACATGCACGTATTCACACTTACACTCACTTACACAAGCTTACACGCACTTACACACACTTACACATACTTACACGTAGTTACACACTTACACGTACTTACACGCACTTACATGCACTTATATGCACTTTCACGCACTTATATGCACAAATATGCACTTACACGTACTTACACGCACTTACTCCTACTTACACATACTTACACATACTTACACGCTATTACACGTACTTGTACACACTTACACGCACTTACACACACTTACACGCACTTACACGCACTTCCACATACTTACCCGCACTTACACACACGTAGCAGCACTTACACGCACTTACACGTACTTACACGCACTTACACATACCTACAAGCACTTACACTCACTTACACGTACTTACACGCACTTACACGCACTGATACGCACTTACACGTAATTACACGCACTTACAAGCACTTACAAGACCTTACGACCACTTACATGCACTTACACGCACTTACACACATTAAGAGGCAGTTACATGTACTTATACGCACTTATACGTACTTACAGGCACTTACACGCACTTATACTCACTTATACGCACTCACACGCACTTACACGCATTTACATGCACTTACATGCAATTACACGCACTTACACGCAGTTACACACACTTACACGTACAAACACACACTAACGTATACTTACACGCACTTACACACACTTATACGCACTTACTCGCACTTACACCTACTTACACAAAGTTCCACGTACTTACACGTACTTACACGCACTTACACACACTTACTTGTGTTTGCACGCACTTGTACGCACTTACACATACTTGCACACACTTTCACACACGTACACGCACTTACACGTACTTACATGCACTTACACACACTTACGCACACTTACATGCAGTTACACGCACTTACGCGCACTTACATCCAATTACACGCACTTACATGCACTTACAATAACTTACATGCACTTACACCCACTTTCACGCGATTACAAGTACTTACACATACTTACACACACTTACACGCGCTTACACACACTTTCACGTTCTTACAAGCACTTACTCGTACTTACATACACTTACACGTACTTACACACACTTACACATACTTACACACACTTACGTGTACTTACACGCACTTACATGCACTTACACACACTCACACATACTTACACGCACTTATACACACTTACATGCACTTACATGCACTTACTTGCACTTACACGCACTTATATGCACTTACACGCACTAAGACGCACTTACATACACTTACACCGACTTACATGTACTTACACGTACTTACATGCACTTATACCTACTTATAAGCACTTACATGCACTTACATGCACTTACACGTACGTACACGCAGTTACACGCACTTACACGCACTTACATGTACTTACACACACGTATTTGCACTTACACGCAGTTACACGTACTTACACGTACTTACACGCACTTGCATACACTTATACGCACTTACACGTACTTACATACACTTACATGTACTTACACACACTTACCTGTACTAATACGCACTTACACGCAGTTACACACAGTTACGCACACGCACACGTACTTACACGTACTTACACGCACTTACATGCACTTATACACACTTACATGCACTTACGTGCACTTACATGCACTTACACGCACTTACACGCACTTACACGTACTTATATATACTTACACGCACATACACAAACGTACACGCACTTACACGCACTTACACACAATTACACGCACTTACATGCACTTACACGCAGTTACATGTAGTTACACATTCGTACACGAATTTACATTTACATACACGCATTTACACGCGCTTATGCACACTTATACATACTTACACGCACTTGCATGCAATTACACACACTTACGTACACACTTATACACACTTACACGCACTTACACGCACTTACACGCACTTACACATACGTACACACACTGACACATATTTACACATACTTACACGCACGTACACACAGTTACACGTACTTACACGTACTTATACGCACTTACATGCACTTACACACAGTTAAACGCACTTACACACAGTTACACGCACTTACGCGCACTTACACGTACTTACACGTACTTACACACACTTACATGTACTTACACATACTTACACGCACTTACACGCACTTACATGCACTTACACGCACTTACATACACTTATACATACTTACACACACTTGCACACACTTACACCCACTTATACACTCTTAAACGCACTTAAACGCACTTACACGTACTTACACGCAACTAATTACACTTACACGCACTTACATGTACTTACACAAACTTACATGCACTTACACATACTTACACGCACTTACATGCACTTACACACACTTATACGCAGTTACACACACTTACACACAGTTACACGTACTTACAAGCACTTATACGCACTTACACACACGTATACGCACTTCTATGCACTCAGACACACTTACACACAGTCACACGCACTTGCATGCACTTATACACACGTACACATACTTATACACACTTTCACGCAGTTACACACACTTACACGTTCTTACACGCACTTGCATGTACTTACATGCACTTATAAGCACTAACACATACTTACTCGCACTTACACGCACTTACACGCACTTACACGCTGTTACATGCACTTACTCGCTCTTATACACACTTACACACACTTACACGCAGTTACACACAATTACATGCAGTTACACATAGTTGCACACACTTATTCGCACTTACACATACTTATACGCACTTACACAAACTTAGACATACTTACACGCACTTACACGCACTTACACGTACTTACACACACTTACACGCACTTACATACACTTACACGCACTTACACGCACTTATATGCACTTATACGCACTTACACATACTTACACACAGTTACACGCACTTGCAGGCACTTACATGCACTTACACGTACTTACACACACTTATACGCAGTTATACGCACTTACACGCAGTTACACGCACCTACACGTTCTTACACGTACTTACACGTACATACACATACTTACACGCACGTACACATACTTACACGCACTGACACACACATACACACACTTACACGCACTTACACGCACTTACATGCACTTAAACGTACTAACACGCACTAACACACACTTATACACACTTATTTATACTTACACACACTTACCAATACTTACACACACTTACACGCACTTACTCGCACTTACATGTACTTACATGCACCTACGCGCACATAAACGTACTCACATACACTGACATGCACTCACACGCACTCATACGGACGTACACCCACTTACATGCACTTATCCGCATGTACATGCACTTACACGCACTTACACGCATTTACACGCACTTATACGCACTTACACACACTTACACATCCTTACAAATACCTACAAGCACTTACACGAACTTACACGCACTTACACGCACTTACGCGCACTTACATACACTTACACACACTAACATGCACGTACACGCACTTATACGCCCTTAGATGCACTTACACGCAGGTACACACACTTAGACGTACTTACACGCACTTACCCGCATTTACCCGCACGTACACACACTTACATGCACTTACCCACACTTACGTGCACTTACACACACTTATACGCACTTACACACGCTTACACACACTTTCACGCACTTACACACACTTACACGCACTTACACGTACTTACATGCACTTTCACGCACTTACATGCACTTACCCACACTTACATTCACTTAAACACACTTACACGCACTTACACGCAGTTACACGTACTTGTATGCAATAACACACACTTACACGTACTTACATGCACTTACACGTACTTACATGTACTTACACACACTTACACACACTTACACACACTTACACACACTTACACACACTTACCCACACTTACAGGCATTGACACGTACTTACGGGAACTTACACGCACTTACACAAACTTATACGCAGTTACACGCACTTACACACACTTACACACACTTACACATACTTATACGCACTTACACGCACTTACACGCACTTACATACTCTCACACGTATTTACACGCACCTACACGTACTTACACGCACTAACACGCACTTATACACACATACACATACAAACACACACATACACACACTTACACAGGCACACACACGTACACACATGTACAGACATGCACTTGAATGCACTTGCACGTACTTACACACACGGACACGTACTTACACACACTCACACGCACTCACACGCACTTATTGACCCTTACACGCACTTACATGAACTTACGCACACTAACACGCACTTATACACACTTACACGCACTTACACGCACTTACACGTACTTACACGCACTTACCCACACTTACACGCACTTACACACACTGACACACACTTACATGCACTTACACGCACTTACAGACACTTACACGTGCTTACGCACACTTACACACACAAACACACACTTCCACGCACGTGCACGCACTTATACACACTTACACGTACTTACACGCATTTACAGACACTTACATGCAGTTTCACGCACTTACACACACTTATACGCACTTATACGCAGTTACACGCACTTACACACACTTACACGAACTTGCACGTACTTAAACACACTTACACACACTCATACGTACTTACCCGTACTTACACGCACTTACACGCAGTTACGCATACTTACGTGTACTTACATGCAATTCCACGCATTTACACGCACTTACACACACTTACACACACTTACATACACTTACATGCACTTACATGCACTTACACGCACTTACACGTACTTACATGCACTTACACACACTTACACGCA
>SZWC01002697.1:11080-50020 GCA_023375785.1 Penium margaritaceum
GGGGGGGGGGGGGGGGGGGGGGGGTGGACGTCAACAGGGATTCTGGCCGACGGGTGTCCATGGGAATCCCCGACGGGAGTCGAAAATCCCTATTTGTTTCTTTTTACACTTTGTTCAACTTTATACCCTCGTTTGAGTTACAAACAATAGACAAACCCACCCCCTTCGTACATGCAGGGTTTGAGGGTTTATTTCTTGCGCGGGCACATGCTGGGCCCCGCGGTAGCGGGGCCCAGCAGGTTCCCTTTGAACAATGGGGAGTCTCAGATCCACCATGTAAAATCCTCGCAAACCACTTACCAAAAACTCACAAACCCTTCTTTTAAGGAGTTTGTGATAATTGGGTAGGAAAATGTGACGTCAGCATGTTGACGCTGCATCCATGTGACGTCGACATGCTATCTTTTGACAAACGAGAGGGGTACATCGTTTATTTTCTACGCCAATGTTTTGCGTCCTTGCAGAAGGGGCAAGTCATGCTTATTGTTCTGGCGGAGGGGCGAATGAGGCTTATCGTTCTGGCGGAGGGGCGGATGAGGCTTATCGTTCCAACAGAGGGGTAGATGGGGTTTATTGTTCGGGTGGAGGGGCGGATGGGGCTTATTGTTCTGACAGAGGGGCGGATGGGGCTTATTGTGCGAAACTAGGGGTGTATAGTCACTCCGCCCTTTTTTTGTCACGCAAACCCCCTAGTTCGATTAAGGGTTTCATGTTTGGCGCGGGCTCCACCCGCGCCAAACATTCAAAACCCTAAATCGAACTAAGGGGTTTGCGTGACAAGAAATAAAAAAAAAGCAGTCATCGCTCCCTCACGATTCTCGCTTGGGAGCGATGTCCGCATGCAGTTTTTTTTTCATGCTCGCCCGTTGACGCATGCCGCGAGCGAGCATGCTTTTCGACTAGGCTTTTGAGTACTTGTTTTGCCGCTACCGGGCGGATCAAAGTCACATTTTGCGTTTTATGGGTATCCGAGCTATTTCACCCATTCGAGAATCGACGGTGAAGATGCGAGATGCGTCTTTATTAATCCAGATTCGTCTCGGTGCGTCGAGAAGTCGACTGAAAGGTGGTGATGCTTCAGTTTGTAGGTTCGGGAGAGTGGTCGAAGTTGTCGGAAGGTTCGTGAATATCCACGGAGGGTAGGGCATTTGGCTATTTTGCCCTCGACCGACGGAGTGAACATCACGGTTCTTGCGACGCAATGGGCTGTTTGTGTGATAACAGAAATGCCCAATCGAGAAGATAAGTGACTCATGTACGTCTAGTGTGTAACACTCCCCACCCCTCCCTTTTAGCCGCAACGTCCCGGCGTGCGTATAGATATGGCCTAGCGACGACTATGAAATATCCGTCGAGAGATGATTGATGTCTCCGAGGTTGTCGTAGGGTTCCCAGCTGTTATGCGCGGCGTCGTAGCCGTGCCACTTGACGAGATATTGTGTCGTTTTGCTGCATCGTCGGTAGCCGAGGATGTCCTCAATGACGTACTCCGTTTCCTCGTCCACTTGAACAGGAGGCCAAGGAGGGACACCTCAGCCAGGAAGTTCTCTCTGGGCTCTCGGTAGTGCTTGAGTCTCCTCAAATGGAACACCGGATAAACTTGCATAGTGTTGGGGAGTTTGAGTCGCGCATCCATAGGGGTTTGCATGCGCTCAATCTCAAACGGTCCCAACCATCCAGGTTTGAGCTTCGAACAGTCCGCTCCGCGGCGTTTGATGTTTGTCGAGCAGAGGAGGACTTTGCACTAGCGGTGAAGATGTCGTCGCTGTGATGTCGGTTCGCTGCTTCTTCATCGCTACTTTTGTCTTTGCAAGTGTCTACCGTGTCTCCTCCCAGATGATGGTGAAGTCTCGGCATTGAACGTCGACTACAGGAATGTTGCTACGACTTTGTAGTCCGGCTTTTGTGGCGGGAAGCTTGCCATACACCACATCGAACGGAGTTTTACTCGTTGCAGTGGAAACTGCCGAATCATATGCGATTTCGGCGGTCGGGAGTTTTGTGCCCAATCCGTCCCGTGAGGTTCGCATAGTGTTGAGAGAAGCTCTTGGAACGTCTGATTTATCTGCTCGGTTTGTCCATCGGTTTGAGGATGAAACGTTGTTGAAAATGGAGTTCTGCTCTCGTAGCGAGTCATCAGTTCGCGCAAAAAATGGCCGGTGAATCGACCGTCTCTGTCACTCATTATGGTTCTCGGTACGCCGTGTAGCACAGAATGTTGTTTAGAAACAATCGTGCTGTTCCCTAGGCGGTGACGGTGGTTGTTGTCGGGATGAAGTGGGACATTTTGGAAAACCTGTCGACGACCACAAGGATTGCGTCATATCCCTTGAGTGTCACAAGTAATCTTGTGATGAAGGCCATGGTGAGAAGATACGTTCAAGTTTCCTAGCGACACAACCATTGACTAGGCATCAGTGCCTGGTCAGACAGTGACGACAGTCACAAGTCGTACACACAACGGCAAGGGCTTGGCTAGAAGACATAAGGCAAAGTGTTAGAATGCTTCAATAGCATTTGCAGAGAGAGATGACAAATGGCACGTCCATGGCATAAGTACCTGTCGTGGCGCACGGCGGGTGTCGCACATGGCAGCACAAGGTCTGTGCTAAAACCGGCCCAAAACCACTTTTTTTGCCGTAACTCAGCGCAAACATGTCAGAACACTATGTTGTCTGTACATAGTTGTGAAGAATCACAAGCCGGACACTACAACTTGTCACATGCATGCATCTGGCATCAAACGGTGGACACACAATTTTACAACACAAAAACATGCAAATTGGGCCCACGGCCAGTCCACTAATAAACTCCTACGTGTTGTAGAAAAATTGCAAGAGGTCCCAGGCAACGTTTGGAGCTCTGGGACGGTCGTCGGTCAGCTCCAAGCTGGTAGTCCACCACCAGACGAAGCATCGGTACCACTGGGTCCGTATCAGGGATTTACACGGGCATGGACACGCCCGAGTGATCATAATAAACTGTACAGGTTGACAGGAACATCACAAATCACAATACTCCCCCATGACCCGATAGTATGCATGTCCATACACGTGTAGTAGTGAGTTAGGTACAACAAGGAGTGCAGAAAGAGTCGTGACACAGACACCGACAAACCCCGCAATCAATTATTCTCAGGCAAGGGGCGAAGCCCAACAGAACGAATGGCCACCAAAAACTTCCCGCATGCCAGTGCCTTCGTGAAGAAGTCAGCACGCTGCATGTCAATACCAACCCATGTGATAAAGGTCACTTGTCGTTCCACCAGATCACACACAAAGTGATGCTCAACCACAATGTGTTTCGTGCGAGCGTGAAAGACACCAGAGTTCTCCGCAATGGCAACAACACTCTGGTTGTCACATTGAAGCACAATGGCAGGGACTGACTAGCCCAGCTCAAGGAGCAAGCGCTGCAGCCACACTGCCTCAGCAGCCCCTGCACCTGAAGCAACATACTTTGCCTCCGACGAGCTATGTGCACTACAACCCTGTTTCCCGCTGCGCCAAGAGACAGCGGTACCACCGAGCAGGAACACGTAGCTGGTGCGACTGCGTTCATCTGGACCCCATGCCTAGTTGCTATTGGTGTAGCCGTCAAGAACCACCAAACATTGCTGGAAAAACCATAGTCCGAGTTACGGTGTGGTGACCACGTACCACACCACTCGCACAGCCGCATGAAGGGCTCCAGCACGTGGAGCCTACAAAAACTATGCAAAGAGGTTGACGGTGAAGGCGATGTCAGGGCGTGTGGTGGTGACCAGGTACATTAGAGATTCGATTAGGAGGAGGTAGAAGGTCACATCCACTGTCTCCCCAAGTTGTGTGGGATCGTCCACCTTTAGGGCATCCTGCCCGTCAAGTCTGAGAGGTGTGGAGGCCGTGGGCACTGCGCCAAGGAGGTCACTGACACGCTCCCCGACAACACGTGCGTATTGGGCCTGATGCAACAGAAGTGTCCGACGTATGCGTTCTCGAGCGATCTCCATGCCAAGAAACACGGCTACAAAACCAAGATCCTTCATCCTATAGGCGGTCTGGAGGACTGCCTAGGCCTCCTTCACGGCATCCATGGAAGGAGACACAGTCTAAAGGTTGTCCACATAGACGAGGATGCGGTGAACCACTCATGCATCCATCGGATAAAGAGAGAGGGATCTGCCTTGCTCTGTACATATGCTGTACGAGTCAGAGTGCCGGTGATCTCCTGGTTCCAACACCAAGGAGACTGCTTAAGGCCGTACAAGGACTTGCGCAAGCGCCAAACCTTGTCACCATCCTGAAAGCCAGGTAGCTGAGCCACGTAAATCTCCTCATCCAGAGAGCCATAGAGGAACGCATTGTTCACTTCCATCTGGTGAAGTTCCCAGTCATATTGAGCGACTACATCGAAAAGAGCACGAGCTGAGGTCATGCGGTGGACAGAGGCAAATGTGTCAGTGTAATCGATGCCCTCAATTTGAGAGTACCCCTTGACGACCATGCGAGCCTTGTGGCGTTCCAGTGAGCCCTCCGGCTTTAGTTTCTTCCGAAAGACCCACTTGACCTGAATAGCGTTCTTCCCTTGTGGAAAGTCGACTAGCTCGTAAACTCCGTGCTCTCGGATGGCGCAAAGCTCATCCTTGCAGGCAGCATGCCAAGCGTTTGCATCCTCTAATGAGAGAGCTTCCCTCAGTGTGCCCGGATCAGGCGCCATAGAGGGAGAGCTCTGAGTGGCAAGTGCACACGCCTGAGTGCTGCGCCTGACGAACACAAGGTCAGCTGCTGCATCACACGCAACATGAAACTCGGGAGTGACGAGATCCTGCCCTATACGGCACGCTAGATGTACCTCTGTGTGAACTGTGCGGAAACTCGGGCCTAGGGCCGTTGTGCCGGGATCACCACTCGCGATGCTGCGAGTGGAGCGTCTAGGTATGGGACCTGACACTCGCTGCACTCCGGAGACCAATGGTCGAAGATGACCGCTGGGCTCACACGAGTAACGTGGGCTTGAGGGGCTGACCCGAGGCTCAGAGACAAGCACGACCACAACTGGTAGGGGCTGAGGCAAAGGAGCAGGTGATTCAATGTGAGGAGATGCGTGTGTGGGAGAAACGAGACTGGGTGTAACAATAGGAGCAGGAGTTGAGGTAGGACCACGCACAAAGGTAGGAAGACTGGTGGACACAGGTGGACACAGAATCATGGGTACCTATGGGATGCGAAGGAACAGGGGTAGAAGCTAGCTGTGTTGGAGAGGTCTCTGGGCCCACATCGATGATCGCTGGGTCATCAAGATCCGGAGACCGAGAAGTGGAGGGGGCTCAAACAGACACATCAACCGGGCAAGAGGTGCTCGCAGGCCCAGACTCCCCGATCTATCAAGAAGCCTCACACGTAGGAACATGCGTGACGGACAACGACGTGATTGAGGTCAGATCACAGTAGGTGAGAGACTTAAAGAAGAGCGCTTCGTGGGACTCAACGATGCGACGACGGGCGGGGTCCCCAAAACGCTATGCCTTTGGCCGTGGGGAGATGCCCACAAAGGCACTCAAGCGACTTCGCGGTGAGGCCTTGGACCCCTGTTGGTCCTTGGTGTACCATACAAAAGCCAAGGATCCCCAGACATCAGCGTGACGCAGGTCAGCATGGTGGCCAAACCAGAGCTCGTACGATGTGACGTGGTGCGGAAGGGGACCGTGTGGGAGACGGTTCCAGACCCACGTCATGTAGGGGAATCCTTCGAAGGCGAAGGACTCCGGGAGACCGCACTCAAAGTGCATAGCGCGAACCGCATCCTCCATGGTGCGGTTCCACTGCTCAGATACCATTCTTCTGAGGAGTAGCAGGAGCAGAGACCTGGTGAAAAACCTCATGCTCAGCGAAGAAAGTGTCCATCTCGCCAAGTAACTCATCGTCGCGATCCAAGCTGAAGGTATGCAACGTGTGGCGAGAATGACGCTCAACCATCACTAGCTAGAGGCGAACTGCGAGAGTGGCGTCACTCCTTTGGCGGAGGCTATAGGCCCACCGCATCTGGGTGAAGTCATCAGTCAGGGCCAGGACGTATCGGCTCCGATCGAAAAGAGACTAGAGAGGAAGAGGGCCGAGAAGGTCCGAATGGACTAACTCAAGAGGGTAAAGTGCACGAGAACGGGAGTCAGGGTAGGTGCAATGATGCATCTTGCCCTGAGCGCAGAAGAGACCGTCTGTCTTGGGCGACTTCTCAAAGTAAGCCACGTCAAGACCGAGTGCGGGCTGTGTCCGAATGAGCTTCGACATAGTGTCGGAGCCCACATGACATAGGCGACAATGGAGCAATTTCTAGTGCTCAACAGACAGAATGCCAGTGACAAAAACATGAGCAAGAGGGGAGGGGGGGGGCAAGAAGGAGAAGAAATCCAAGAGACACAATACAGATCATCAACAATAGAGGCACGAAGAACAACAGGACGAGTATCAATAGCAATCACAGTCGCGGAGTCTATAGTGTACTCCTCAAAGAGTCCCATCAGGGTGCAATCACCTACAGAAAGCAAACTAAGCTCAAGGTCAGGCACAAGAAGCACCTCGGAAAGATACAGGGGGCCAAACGGACCATCAAAGTAAACAACCCGAACACAATGGACCAGCAAAGACTGACGAGAGCTTGTGCGAACGGAACGAACAGACGCAACGGGACCGAGAACAACAAAGTCACTACGACGATAGGTTATGTGATGAGTGGCACCAGAATTGATGATCCAAGTGCCATTGAGATCACGACTGGAGGATGTCGTAGTATAACGGGCAATGGAACACTCGGCCTCAGACGGGCGCTGTGCAGTAGGTGAGGAGGAAAGACGAAGGGCACAAAGGTGCAACTCATGAATCCAATCAATATTGTGAGGCCCATTGTCATCACATGCCAGTTGTGCCACCCCACACGAGTCATCACGAGCGACAAAAACAGACAAACAAACAGTCTATCAACCACTTGGCTGTGACACCACACTCGCACCTCCCTGAAAACGAAGCGCCAGAAGGTGACGTAGCTGGGCGATGGTGCGGTCACGCGGGTCCGGGTCGCCACTACTTGCCAGTGAGGAAACGAGAAATGATGCAGTGGTGGTCGCCGCACGACCAGAGGCTGTGCTGCTCGACGCAGCCCACTGTGCGTGTGCAGCCTAGAGACCGCGGGTGATCCGTGCCCAGGCAAGCGGCTACTGGCACTCAGTGTAACGATGAGTGAGAGACAGCTTCCTAGCTTTGCTGTCACTGGAGTGGCAGTACAAGCCGACCAGCTAACTCACGAGTACATACAAGTGGAGGTGAGAACAGCAAGGGGTGGGCTAGGGACACAAGTACAAGTGTCAGAAGCTGCAAATGTCAAATTGTGCAGAGAGGAACGACAACTGAGGTCTGGGCAACCGAAATAGCGTCACGGTCCTAGTGCACACACACGTGGCGCACAAGGGCGCTTTTTTCTAGCAAGATAAAACAGTGGCAAAAACACAGTTTTGGCCATAATTCCCTACAGACACGTCAGAACGACGAGCCATTTGAACGACTGCATCGACGAGATCTACGTCTTGATGTACTGCACGCCTATATACTATGACACAATACAAATCTAAACAATACGAAAGTCTTCTGGCGTCCGTAGCGGCCGGCCGCCAGCCTTCTGCCAACGTCGCCAGTCTCGGGGATCTGCACGTGAATGGACATGAGCGAAGGGGTCACCGTAAATTGTGTACGACACACACAACAACAATGAGCACCTCCATAGTTGTAGCAGTGGACAGTACATCCACTGCTACCACCAGATGACTACTGCTCCTGGCCCGAACCACGCTTCCCTTGTTTCGCGACTGCCACAACCTGCATCTGAATCGGGGTAGCCGGGGTGGAAGGGGAATAGGAGAGTGTGCGAGATGATGGAGAAGTGGTCTACAAGAGGGGCGCCGGCGGCAACGCGATGACCACTGTAGCATGGGAACTATCCTGATGGACCACGGATGCCTCGCGGGCGGAAGTCACATGGAGGAAGAGCTGATGTGCCCAAGGAAGAAGTTGAAGGGAGGTGGAGAAGGGCTCGAGCACGACATTGCTCTACCCCGAGAAGATGTCTGCATGCTCAAGACAGACTCCGATCATGAGCGTGCAAAACACCAAGAGCTGTGTACGTCTTGAAGTCCCAAGGCGCATGTAGATGCGCATCGCACGTCGCCAGTAATCAGCTACGGACTCAGTAGGTCCCTGGCGAAGGGAGTGGAAAGTGCGAATATGAGTCAAGTGGGTGGCGTGCATCTCTACACCAAGCAGAGACAGTGCCAGGTCCCGGCCCCAACGTGGATGAGCAGTCATGCCCGTGCCGGCCTCTCCAAGGAAAGGGCAAAAGTCCACGACAGTCTCGCGCGGCATGGCATAAAGGATTCCGCGCATCGCCCGAGCCACTATAAGTACCTCAGCGCAGTTTGTAACCTGGTACAGACTGTGATAGTAGGGCCATACCCCCTATGAAGTGGCCCAAACCTGGAAGAGAGTCTCCTAACAGTCGAAGCCGTCCTCGCTGACATAGCGCGGGGGCGGTATCTTGAAGTCCTCAGGTTACCGTTCCGTGGGGAGAGCAACCACAGGCTGGGAGGAACAAGGGATGGGAAAGACACCGGGGAAAGGAAAATTGCTGAGGTAGGGATCAGGCGAGGGTCGAATCTTCGGGAGCAGAGAACCGGGACGCGTCTCAAGCTAGTGGAGACACTCCTGAAGCATGCAAATGTCCCTCTCATGGGTGTCATTGTCCATCCCTGGCATGCCAGAGTCCTCATCGAAAGGATCGAAAAGTGGCGGGTCCTGTCCTGCTGCAATCCTTGGTGTAAATGCTGACTGTTTTGCAGAAGGTATGGCACCGCCGACTCTACCGGATGTCTGCTGTGGGGTCGTGGACTGGCCAGGAATAAGACCAATGAGTGCACGGATGGCATCAGTCTGCTGTTGCTACTGACGACGTATCTCATCCTGTAGAGTCCGCAGATCCGCAATGGCCTGCGAGCATGGGCTTATGACCCCTGAGGACAAGGAGGAGGGATCCGCTGGTCCTTTGCCCTTGTCACGGATCGGAGCCATGTCAGTGCTCACTATGAACAGGGATGTCAAACTTGTCAGATTTCAGAACCGTCAGCGAATCTGAAAGAGTTGAAACTTTGGCAATTTTTAACTTTCTGACCCCAAAACATGACCAAAGTTGCTGTTGACGTCAGCAGGGGTTTGCTGATATCAACATGGAATTGATGACGCCAGCAAGGAAAATGCTGACGTCTGCACAGATTTTTTGTTGACAACCCTCGTGACAGTTGGGCGGTTGCTTCGCGAAAGCTGCGTGGAAGCTCCGCAGTAGCTTCTGCTCGGCTGCTGCCGCTGCTGCGCCTACGCTTGCAATAGCAGGTATCCAGTTGCTTGCGTAGCTGTGGCGGCTGCTGTGTTCTATTGCTGAAACGTGGCGCTGTTGCAGGCTACTCTAGCTACACGCTGCCGCTGCCACGCTGCTGCCGCGATAGTTCGCTGCTTGTGCTACCGCTCAATGCTGCCACTCTGTGTGCTACTGCTTACTATTGCTACTGCCCGCTGCCGCCACTACTGCCGCTGCACGGTGGTGCTCCTGCTGAGTGCTGCTCCTACTGCGCGCTGCTGTTGTTGCGCGCTGCTGCTGCTGGAGCCTGCCGCCGCCTGCTGCGACTACAGCGTGCTGCTACCGCTGCTAGCAAAAATGCCAGTAGCTGCTAGCTGCTGCCGCCTACTGTAGCTGTGACCTGCTACTGCTAGCGGCTGCTGTTGATGCACTCTACGCGCTGAAGGTGGGTGACGTCGCCGGCAGTCGGGTGTCGTCGATCGGTCCCTATGGATCGGCTGCAGCGGTGACGCTCACTGCTGGTGCTCTGTTGCGTCTTTGTTGCGCAGCTCGGCGAGAACTGTCTCACTGCTTTGATACCATGAGAAGATGCGTGGAAGCTTCCTAGTGACACAGGCGCTGACTAGGCGTCAGTAACTAGTCAGACGGTGATGACAATCACAAGTGGTACACACAACGGCAAGGGTTTGGCTAGGAGACACAAGGCAAAGTGTCGGAATGCTTCGATGGAATTTGCAGAGAGAGATGAAAACTGGCAGGTCCATGGCATAAGTACCTGCCGTGGTACACAGCGGGTGTCGCACATGGCAGCACAAGGTTTGTCCTTAAACCGGCCAAAACCACTGTTTTGGCCGTAACTCAGCACACACATGTCAGAAAGCTTCGTCATCTGAACCTAGACGTGCAAAATCACAAGCCAGATGCTACGACTGGTTGCATGCATGCATCCGGCATCAAACAGTGGACACAAAATGCAAAAAATGCAAATCAGGTCCACGACTAGTCCATCGATAAACTCCTACATGCTGGAGAAAACCTGCAAGAGGTCCCAAGTAGTGTCCAAAGCTTTGGGATGGTCGTCGATCAGCTCCAAGCTGGTAGTCCACCGCCTGACGACGCACCGGGACCACCTGGGTCCGTATCAGGGATCTGCAAAGGCATGGACATGGCCGAGTGCTCACAGTAAACTATACAGGTCGACGGGGACATAAAAAATCACAACACATGGAGATGTCAGCCCCCGGTTCCGTTGGAATAGGGAGCGGTTGCAGAAGTCCGGGTGGCCTCGTGTGACGAGATTTTTGTCGCTAAGATGTGTCGCAGGTTGCAGAGAAGTTGGCCACGTCTAATTGCATCTTGTCCCACCAATAATTATTTGCCAGCTTCTTCAGCATCTTGTCCTCTCCAAAGTATCCACCTGGTCCTATGCCGTGGCACTCTTTGAGCAGCATACGGTGAAGTTCGTCATTCTAAAGAAGGACAACTTGGCAAGTGAAGCACTGTCGCCAGTAGGGTGCATCAACTCAATGTGCTGCATGGTGGAGATGACATCATCTCCCTCCACGATCCCCACCATGAGGAGCCGCGTCATCGCAAAGATTTGTTTCACGAGCGACTTGGATTGGTGGAGGGCGAAGAGTTTATGCCAAGCTTTGGCTGCCAACTTACAGCCTTGGAAGTAGCCCCATTGCGACCCGGCTATCCCGGATACCACGAGCATGAGCGCCACCGTGTTCTTCTTTTCGAAGGCCTGCTACTTAGCATCCATAGTAGTCGCCTCTATGAGCACCTCCTTTTCGAATATGACGTCCAGCACCCCTTTGTGCGCAAGGTACAGCTCGAACTGCCACCTCCATAGTCCAAAGCCTGGGCCGCCCACATACTTCTGAATGGGCTACGTCTCCTTCCTGGCCATTTGTGCAACTTCTACTCCGACAGGTTCTCAGAACTTCACGGCGACGTCCAAGATGACAATCTCGTGCGTTGCGGAAGACGTGAGCATTTGAGAAAATTAGACTTGTGGGCCCATAAACCTTTGTCAGGAAGTTTGTGCGGTGCAATTCAAATGCTGGTGTGATCTTCTCTAGTGGTTCACGTCCTCTGTTTTGGGCTAATCTGAGACTGAGCGTGCGCTTTCTGGTCGCCTCGCATTATGTGAGTAGGAATTTAGAGACAGTCAGTTTGCGAAGGGAATACCGACATTTTGCGTTATATTTTATGCATGAACATGACAAGAACATTTTCAGGGCAAGTCATGATCTCTCTAACACACCAAACCGTGTGCAATTCGGCCAAGCGTAGCCCAAGTTACACTTGCTCAAGCGCAGGTCTCACCCACCACAGAAATGCCTTATGCCTCCATGGTGCGCACACGCCATAGCGCCTTCCTTCACATGCAAAGCGCCTTTCCCAAGGCTCAGATCCCATTGCACATGATGTAGGGGTTCCTGCACTGTTTTGGCACTCCTCCCCCACTTTTGGGTCGAGTTTGGTGATGGGGTGTAACGAGGTTTGAAACCTGTCCGCGGACCTGGATGCAGAATTTTGACTGAGTCCCCGAGTAACAAAACATACTACTGAGCTTCAGACGCCGAGCCTGGATTTTGGCCAAGTCTCTCACTAACAACCTGCACTACAAGATCGGGTGGACTATCCACCGGACACCTCGGCAACCATACCGGAGCAAAATCCCCAGATGGACATTTGTTACTCGGTCTGGTCAATTACTCACCGGAAGTTGACTCGCGGCGGGCTCCCAAAGCCGCCACGCACACCCCAACTTTAGAAGCTCATATCTCCGTTGTTACTTGTCTGATTCCGGTGAAACAGCTTCCACCGGATTCAACAGCTCGTCAACTTTCAGGGGTAATCATCCCTTTAATTATGTGAGCAATCCTCAAGCCGCTAGATCCAACTACAAGGATTCTCCTCTCTCTGGCAGCCTGTCGTCACCTCCTGGCACCGCAAAAGGGCATGTGGAAGGGGCAGATTTTCAGCAGATATCGCTAAAAGTGCAACCACTAGGTTTCAAGATTCATACAATGGTACTGGCACTATTGGATGGAGGAGCTTCTCATGGTTTTGGAAGCAATGACATGGTTGGCAAACTGAGTTTGTACATCAAACCAAGGGTGTTTGAGGGAAAAACCGTCAATGGGAGATTAGAAATACGGAGACTCCAAGAACCACTACGACTACAAGTGGGAGACTTGCAGGATGTAACAGTATAGAGGTCATGTCCAATGAGTGACTACAAAATCATTCTCGGATGAGATTTCTTGAACCAGCACAATCCGCAGGTTGACTAGAAGACATCAGTGGTGACATCTGCGTGAAAATCAATTTTTCCGAGCAACAACTTCCGCGTGTGGGTCGAAAGAAGACATCGGAAGCAGAAGAGGTGGAAGCAGCAGAGGAAGCCACGGTAGCCAAAAAACGACAACATGCGCAGCCGATACCGCTCGACATGGCCAACCTTTGTATGCAAAGAGGAGCTCATGCGTGGCTTGTACATCTCAAGCCAATGGAAGAGGCTGAAGTGGTGGCAGCTGACTCATCAGCCTCATAAGCCTCATTCGCCTCATCGGCATCAACAAAGTTCGTGATGGTCCTGGAAGAGTTTGCACCTCCCATTCAAGAGTTTGCACACTTCTTCCCCGACGAACTCCCGAAAACCCTATCACATCAGTGCGACATGGACCATCGCATCAAGCTGAAACCGGACAGCCAATCCACAGTTTGAGGGACCTATCAAATGAGCGATCACGAGTTGACCGTGTTGAAGAAGTAGCTCAACCAGATGCTCGGTCAATGATTCATCCGCCCATCCATGTCACCATACGCCATTCCCATGATTTTCGTGAAAAGGAAAACTAGGAAAATGCGAATGTGTGTGGACTACTGGGCGTTGAACAACGCTACAATGAAGAACTGCTACCCTATTCCTTGAGTCAACGAGCTTTTGACCAGCTCCGAGGAGCCCAAATTTTCACCACAATCAATCTTCGGAGTGGTTATGACATGATCCACGTGGTAGATGCCGACACCTAGAAGACATCGTTTCGGACACGCTACAGACATTTTGAGTTCACAGTGATGTCGTTCGGACTTACGAATGCCCTGACGACGTTCATGGCCGAAATGAACATCATTTTTCTTCCGTACCTTGATGATGTAGTTGTGGTACATCTTGATCACATCCTGGTGTACAACCGCACCTTGGAGGAGCACAATGGACATCTCGAAAAAGTTCTCAAAGTTCTACAAAAACAGTTTTTTCCCGAAAACTCTCGAATTGTGATGTAGCTCGTTGTTTGATCGAGGTTTTGGGTGACGTCATCAACAGTGGATGAATCACCATGGATCTGAAAAAAGTGGCAACAATCGCTGATTGGCCGACACCAACTAGCATCCGAGTTTTCTTTGGAATCTGCAATTACTACCAGGGCTTTGTACGGGATGACAGCCGAGTGTCAGCGCTTCCATGCGATTTCACTCGAAAAGAAAATGAGTGGCGGTGGGAAGACAGTAAACAAGAAAGATTCACCACTTTACGATACACTTTGACCTCGTTGTTAGCCGTACGATAAGCTGATCCAACTATCGACTATGTCATGGCCACGGACGCCTCTGATCGAGCCATCAGCGCAACCCCCCTACAAGTTCATGGCAACAGAGAGTAACCGGTCCCATACATGTCGCGTAAGTTGCATGGAACCAAACTCAACAACGCCGTACACGAGGAGGGGATGCTTGCGTTTGTACACGTATTCAAGATGTGGCGATGCTATCTTGAATATCGCCGAGGATTCATATGCACTGACCACCATGCGTTAAAACATTTGAAGAGGCAGCCGAACCTCTGTTGACATCAAACCTTATGGATGGAGTTCCTGAAATCCGGGTTTAACTGCGACATCAAGTATCAGCCAAGGAAGACCAATCTAGTAGACACTCTTAGCCGTCGACCAGATCTAATGGCTGAGGCAGCGACACCATAGCTATAGTGAGATCCGTACCTTGAGCAGTTGTTCACACGAGGCTATGACATGCATGAAGGATATGACAAGAGAAAGTTCTGGCACGACGTACCCTATTGGCGGCGATGAATCACTCACCATGTGGTCGTTCACCCAAACGATGAAATCCGTCGCATGCTGCTTGATGTATGCCATGACACAGGTCCAGGTGGACATTTCGAAGAAGGCAAGACGTTGAAGAAGCTGGCGAAGCACTACTGGTAGGACAAGATGCAAACTGATGTGGCTAACTTTCGCAAATCCTGCGACACGTGTCAGTGACAAAAATCCCATCGCACACGGCCATCCGGACTTCTGCAGCCACTCCCCATTTTGACGGAGTCGTGGACCGACATCTCCATGGACTTCGCCACTGGATTACCAGTCACACCCGAGGGATATGACGCAATCCTGGTCGTGGTCGACCGGTTTTCCAAAATGTCTTTGTTAATTCCAACGACGACCACCGTAACCGCCAAAGGAACGATGGGGTTTTTTTTAAACAACATCATACGGCTACAGGGTGTACCAAGAGCCATCACAAGCGACAGGACGTTCGATTCACCAGCCGTTTCTGGCATGAACCGATGACTCGTTACGGCAGTGGATCAAGCTTTCAACGACGTTCCACCCTCAAACCGATGGCCAAACCGAGCAAACCAATCAGACACCCGAACAACTTCTCTGAACGTAATCCGAACCTCATGCGATGGATTGGGCACAAAAACACCCAACCACCGAAATCGCATACAGTTTTGTGATCTCCACTGCAACGGGTAAAACTCCGTTTGAAGTGTTGTATGGAAAATTTCCAACCACACCAGCCGGACTACACAACCAAAGCAACATGTCCGCGGTTGATGTCCAACGCCGCGACTTCTCAACCATTTGAAATGAAATACGGCAGACACTCTTGAAGACAAAAACGACGATGTAACGATCAGCAGAATAACATCGCAAGGAGGATGTATTCGCCGTCGACAACAATGTTCTCCTCAGTTTGGCAAACATCAAACTCGCGAAGCCAACTCTTTGAAGCGCAAACCTCGATGGTTGGGCCCGTTTCAGATGGAGCGCATGCAAACCCCCCATGGTTGCACGACTCAAATTCCCCAGCACTATGCAAGTTCACCCGGTGTTTAATATCAGTAGACTCAAGCAATACACAGACCCCAGAAAGAACTTCTCCGGTAGGGATGTACCTCCCCCTCCACGTGTACAAGTGGACAAAGAAACTGAGTACGTCATCAAGGACATCCTTGGCCATTGATGGCATGGAAGAACGACAGAATATCTTATCAAATGGCACGGCTATGACACCGTGCAAAACAGCTAGGAACCCTACAACAACCTCCGCGATGTCGATCATCTGATCGACGGATACTGCCATTGTTACCGGGCCACATCTACACGCACACTGGGGTGAAGTGTTAAAAGGGGGAGAAGTGTTACATCCCAAACGTACACGAGTCCCTGAGCTTTCCAATTGGGCATTCGTGTCATTGCAAAAATAGCCCACCGTGCGTCGAGACCTAAATTTTCACCACAACGGTCGAGGGCAATTCAACCAACTGCCTTCGCCCTGCAACAAACCTTCTTGCACTTTGTGCCAACTTCGACCACTTTTGAGTATCGACGACACAAGTGTCACGAACCTTCGGTCGACTTCTCAATGCATATAGATATATCAAGATTTATAGCCCCCCATCTTGCATCTTCGTTGTCAATATTCGAAGCCCCCCCGTTCCTCCGTGAATCTTCTCGATCCGACCACTTACATACCCCTCGACAATCAACTCAACAACCCCCGCTACGTCTCATTTGTAACTCAACACTTGTACATACGGCTTTCATTGTTTTGACACTTGTTATCACAGTACACTTACCACAAGTATAAATTGCTCAAGTCTCCCTTATTCTCAACTGTGTTTTGCCTCGCAACTTCTACCTGTTCACCATCAACGCTCCGTTCGGCATCACACTTGGTAACAGAGCGCAGAGATACTGGAGAGGCATTTTACTGCTTTACCCATCCAGAGGAATACATCACACAAGCCTTTGAAGCATCTCGTATTTCAAGACTTTGTAGACTTTGCGAGTATGACGTGAAGTGAGTGAGCGCATCCGACGATGAGCAGCGCGTCTTTGGTGCGATTTTGACGATGGATGATCAGAACGTGTCCATGCATGCGAACCTTAAAGTGAAGGCGAATGCTGGTGTGGCACGCCATGAGGCAGCTGGTTCAATCGCGACGGCTCCGATGACCAACTCGATCACGTATCCGGCGGTAACAAACCAGCCGTCCCTACTGACAACCTCGACGTCTGCAACAGGGTCGACAGGTGGCATTGGGCGACAGGCGCGCATCAATGAGGAACTGGCAAATTGTATCTCTGTGCTCAAAGGGATCAACAGCCATCTGCTCCAGTAACTCAACGTCGCGATGGAGGCTCTTTTCAATGCAAGTGCACGAGAAGTAGTGCTCATTTAGAGAAAGACATCACTCTCGAATGAACCAAACTGGCCCCTCCCGAACTGTTTGATTGTAGGAATTCCAGAGGACCAACGGTTCGGATATGGTGATGAGTTTGGAGGTGTACTTCACTGCTCCTAGGGTCAACGACAATTGAAAGAAGATTGACCTCACGGTCGCGCTTTTGCGTGGAATGGCACTAAGTGGGTGGTCTGATCTAAAGGCCATCTAACGGTAGCTGGAGACTGGCGGGGCCTCATCAACGGCCAACGGTGCCCATCTCATAGGGCCAACAATAGGTGTTCTACCCTTGGAGCAGATCAACCCACAATGGCAAGATGCGCAGATGCCACCAACCGAATGGAACGAGTTCTTGCACCTAAAGCTCGCACAACTTGGACGAATGAACAAGAATTTTGATCCTCGGTACAAAATCCAGTGTCTCCATGAACAATCCAGCGTGGCACAGTACACGCGAAGATTCTGTGAGATCATCAAAATTGTAGATATCGCCCCGAATGAGCTCTATTTTCACTACAACAACAAGCTCAAATGAGACGTCCGGCAAGCGATCGCCGTTTCTTGCATCCAAAACAACTTAATACAGATGATTGGAGCAACAAAAAGGATCGACAACACTGACTATAACGCTCAGATCTAGGAATCCTACGGTTGCCGACCTCCCAACCATAGTTATCGTGGGAACAGAAAAAGTCATTCGGGGGACTGAACAACTCCGATGGAAGTGGACGTCGTCAAACAGAGAGATACACACACGTACTACAACTGCAGAAAAGTTGGGCACATGGCTTGCAGCTGCCAAAGCAAGTAGCAGATCAAAAACAGGTGGAAATCGTAGAACAATGAGTCGGGAAATGGCAGGGGGCAGGAGTGAAAGGCACGACTCTTTTTCGTACGGAGCGATCTGCGGTGAACAATTGCCCATCTGAACGGCTTACGACACCACAGAGGGTTTCTGAGATCACATGATTTGATGATGGATACGGGAACAACCAACTGGTGATACTACTAAAAGTGCAACCCCTATGTTTCAAGAGTTACGAAACGGCACTAGCACTATTCAATGGAGGAGCTTTGCACACTCCTTAAAGCATTGGCATGGTTCACAAACTGAGTTTGCAGACCAAACCAGGGGTCTTCAAAGGAAAAATTATCAATGGGAGATTTCAAATACGGAGACTCCAAGAACCACTCAACTAGAAGTGGGGGACTTGTGGGATAGAGGTCTAGAGGTCATGTCCAATGAGTGACAAAAAAAATCTGTCTTGGATGAGATTTCTTGAATCAGAACAATCCGTAGGTTGATTGGAGCAGTGGCGACCTCTAAGTGGAAATCAGTGGCGCCAAGCAATAGCTTTTGCGCGTTGGGTGAAAGACGACATCAGAAGCAGCAGAGGTGGAAGAAGCAGAGGAAGTCGTGGTAGCAAAAAAAACAACAACTTACATAGCTGATACTACTTAACGTGGTCAAGCATTGCATTTGACGAGGAGCTCATGCGTGGCTCATACATCTTGAGCTAATGTAGGAACCGGAAGTGATAGCATATCATCAGCCTCATCAGCCTCATTGGCCTCATCGACATCAACAAAGTTTGCGATGGTATCCAAAGACTTTGCACCTCTCATTCAAGAGTTTGCAAACGTCTTCCCCGACGAGCTCCCAAGAACCCTACCACCTCAACGCGACATCGCCCATTGCATTGAGGTGAAACCGGGTAGCCGACCTACAGTTTGAGGGGCCTATTGGATGAGCAATCATGAGCTAATTGAGCTGAAAAAGCAGCTCGACAAGATGCTTGGTCAAGGATTCATTCACCCATCCACGTTGACATACGCCACCCCAATACTGTTCGTGAAAAAGAAAACTAGCAAAATGCGGATGTGCGTGGACTAACAAGCGTTGAACAACGCTACCATAAAGAAACGCTGCCATCTTCACCGAGCTAACAAAAACATTGATTATCTCCGAGGAGCTCAAAATTTCACTGAAATCGATCTACGTAATAGCTATCAGGAGATGCGTGTGGCAGATACCAACATCTAGAAGACGGTAATCTGAACACTCTATGGGCATTTTGAGTTCACAATCATGCCTCTCAGACTTATGAATACCCTAGCGATGTTCATGGTGGTAATGAACAACATTTTCCGCCCGTACCTTGAAGATTTAGTCATGGTATATCTTTGTGACATCCTGGTTTATAGCTGCACCGCAAAGGAGCACGATGGACATCTCTGAAACGTTCTTGAAGTTTTACAAAGAGATGAATTTGTTGGAAAACTCTTGAAGTGTGACTTCGGTCGCAATTTGATTGAGTTTTTGGGTCACGTCATCACGGATCACCACGGATGTAAAAAAATGGCAGTAGTCGTTGATTAGCCGACACCAACCAGTGTCTGAGACGTTCAAGTTTTCCTTGGCTTCTGCAAGTAATACCGATGCTTCGTACGGGATTACAGCCAAGTATCAGCGCCTCTCGCCGATCTCACTCAAAAAGAAAATGAGTGGTGATGGGGAGACAAGAACAAGAAGCGTTCACCACTTTGCGGTACGCTCTGATCTTAGCGCCAGCCCTGCGACTAGCAGATCCAATGGTTGACTACGTCATGGCCACAAATGCCTCCGATCAAGCCATCGGCGCGGTCCTCCTACAAAATCATGGCAACAGAGAGTAACCAGTTGCGTACATGTCGCAAAAGGTGAGTGGACCGGAACTTATCTACGCCGTACACGAGAAGGAGATACTTGTGGTTGTACACACATTCAAGACGTGGCGATGCTATCTTGAATGTCGCCAAGGATTCATATGCACTGACCACCATGCGCTGAAATATTTGAAGACACAGCAGAACCTCATTTGACGTCAAACCCGGTGGATTGAGCTCCTTGAATCCGGGTTTGACTATGATATAAAGTACCGGCCAAGCAAACCAACTCAGCATATGCGCTCAGCCGCCAACCAGATCTGATGGTTGAGGCAGCGACATTACAACTGCAGCGAGATCCGTACCTCAAGCAGTTGTTCACAAGAGGCTACAACCTACATGGCGGATACGACAAGAAAAAGTTCTGGTACGACGTACCCTATTTGCGGTTATGATTCACTCTCCAGGTGTTTCTTCCCCTGAATGATGAACTCCGCCACATACTGCTTGAAGAATGCCATGACACCGGTCCAGGTGGAAATTTTTGTGAAGATAAGAAGCTGAAGGAGATGGTGAAGCATTACTAGTGGGACAAGATGCAAACCAACGTGGCCAACTTTTGCAAATCCTGCGACACATGTCAGCGACAAAAATCCCATCGCACATGTCCACCCGGACTTTTGCAGCCACTCCCTATTCCAACGGAACTGTGGACCGACATCTCCATGGAAATCCTCACTGGATTACCTGTCACATGCAAGGGATATGACACAATCCTCATGGTGATCGACAGGTTTTCCAAAAAATATCACTTTCTTCCGACAATGACCACCGTCACAGCCAAAGGAACAGCAAGGCTCTTTCATAAAAACATCACACGGCTACATGACGTACCAAGAACCATCACGAGTGACAAGGATAGTCGATTCATTAGTCATTTCTGGCACGAATTGATGACCCGCTACGACAATCGGATCCAGCTTTCAAGGGTGTTCCACCTTCAAACCGACGGCCAAACCAAGTGGACCAATCAAACACTCAAGAAACTTCTTAAAAAGTTATGCGAACCTCACGGGACGGATTGGGGAGAAAAACACCCAAGCGCCAAAGCGATCTCCACCACAATGGATAAAACCCCGTTCAAAGTGGTATAGGGAAAACTTCCAAGCACACCAGCCGGACTACACAGCCAAAGCAACATTCCCACGGTTGATGTCCAATGCCGCAACTTCTCCACCATATGGGATGAAACACGGCACAAAGTTGTGAAGACACAAACAACGATGAAATGAGAAGCTGGCCGACATCGAAACGACAATGTGTTCCCTGGCGACAATGTTCTCCTGACTTTGGCAACCATCAAACTCTGCGGAGCGGACTGTTTGGAGCTCAAACCCTGATGGTTGGGCCCATTTCAGATCAAGAGCATGCAAAGCCCCCTGGTTTCACGACTCAAACTCCCCAACTCTGTGCAAGTTCACCCGGTGTTCCATATCTGTAGACTCAAGCACTATCGAGACCCCAAAGAGAACTTCCCCGGCAGGGATGTACCTCCCCCTCCGCGTGTATAGGTGGACGAAGAAACGGACCACATCGTTGAGGACATCCTTGGCAATTGGCTACGTGACAAAACAACAATACATCTTGTCAAGTGGCATGGCTACCACGCTGCGCATAACAGCTAGGAACCCTACGGCAACCTCCACGATGTTGATCATCTGACGGACGGATACTACCACCGTCACCGGGCCACATCTATATGCGTGCTGGGACATCGCAGCTAAAAGGGGGGGAATCGTTACACACCAGACGTACACGAGTCCCTAAGCTTTCTAAGTGGGTATTTCTTTCATTACAAAAATAGCCCACCGCACATTGAGACCTTGATTTTCACCCCGACGATTGAGGACAATTCAACCAACTGCCCTCACCCTCCAGCAAACCTTCTTGCACTTTCTCACAACTTTAACCACTCTCGAGAATCGATGACAGAAGTGTCATGAAATTTCAGTCGAATTCTCGACTCATTGAGATGAATTGAGATTTACAAAGATGCATCTTGCATCTTCGCCGTCAATCTTAAAATCCCCCCAATTCCTCGACGGTGCTTCTTGATCCGATCACTCACGATGCAACTCCACACGCACCGTTTTACAATTGACTTGACAATCCCAACTACGTCTCATTTGTAGCTCAACACTTGTATATGTGTTCGATCATTTCGACACTTGTTACGGAAGTTTACTTACCGCTAATTATAAAGGGTGAAATAGCCCAGATACCCATAAAACGCAATGTGTGACTCTCATCCGCCTGTCATTCGGAAGAAAAGTAACGATCCACCCGTGGTTTGGAAGAAAAACAACCATCCACCCACCATGCGTTACAAAGGCAACCATCCGCCCAACCTCCGCAACAAAATCAACCAGTCGCACACCCCTTTCTTCATGCTGGATCACGGCATGTGTTTTGGACCCGACATGGAAAAAAGTGCAATGGTGCATCCGTCAGCTACATAGTGAATGAGAAACATTATGTCATGCATCAATGCTACGTGGTATGTGGCAGGAACATGACTTTTTTTCTTGCGTTTCGGGGTTCCTAAGGTATTTTATGTGCAACGTTGGCATATGCGTTGTTTTATGTACGGTATTGTCATATGCGTTGTTTTCTGTGCGACATTGTCCTGTGCATTATTTTTTGTGCGTCATTGTTGTTGGCGGTTGGTGTGGAAAAACACGGCGACGGGAGAGAACCGCCGGGCGGCGGTTTCCTTGACCGCACAACGGATGGAAGCGAGAGAAGAAAAAGAAGAAGAAAAAACGAGGGGGGAAGGTCACGACGGTGGTCACCAGTCCCGACAACCGGATGGCCGGCGGCGTCGGCCCCGGCTGAAATGTTTGGACGTACTCTCCGAGACGGGAGAGAAAATTGATGTGCCACCATCTATTTCTCAGTTTGTTTTTGTGTGGTGCAAACCATGTTTTTGGCCGCATGTGAAAGGCCAAATTTGGCCGGTAAGTGAGTGTGCGAGGTACAAACCTGCGGTTTGGAGGCAATTGAAGAATGCTTGCATGTGCGAGTGGCACATAGGACACCAAATGGACAGCACCACAAAAGAGAAGGTGACGCAACGAGTTGCATCGGCAAGTCGCGAGAGTTGCCGAGTAATTCCACGATGCGCCGTCGCCAACGTGCCAAGCGACCAAGCCGTGTTTATACGCGACTCACCACCAAATCGCATCGCGTTTCTTTTGCTTTTCGCGTCGCGTGACCCCAAAAGTGAGTGTGCGCGGTTTTTTAACCGCAACAAGTGTGTGGAGTGTGTTTTTGTGGTTTTTCTTGTGTGAGTCAGCTGGTAACCATAGCTACCACCATGTGTGGGGTAATCCAACAAGGTGTGGCCACCGCCAAGGGTGCAAAAGTGGTTCTCAACCACCATAGAAGTGCAACCTGTGCCCCGAGAGGGTGAAGAAAAGGTTTTTTGTGTGTGAGAAGTTTCTCTCATGTGTTTTAGGTGTGCCGGATATATGTGGTACTTTATCCCTGTACTTGTAACAATCTATCCAAGTGATTCTTGTGCCTTCGACCTCAACCAAGTTAATTCTCACAAGTGACCACCCCAACTTTGCAGCAGTGCCACGTATTCCAAACTTCACCATTGATGCCCAATTTTTGTGAGCATGTTCTACAACTTCTAATCTTTCTAACGAGCCGTCTCAGGCTTCCTAAGATATCCGTTTGAGTGCCTCACAAATTTTATTGCTCAAACGACTAAGTCTCTGTCCAGTATTTCCAGAAAATCGCCAAGGTCCCAGTTTTGAGTTTGAGCCTTGGCCGAGGACATTTTTGCCATAATTGAGCAAGCTGCAGCTGGTGGAACACGTTAAAATTCTCCAACAATTGTCATATGTGTTATTTTGTGTGCGACATTGGCATATCAGCTATATAGTTCCAAAAAATTCGTGTATCGTGACCAAACCCAATTATAAATTGCTCAAGTGTCTCACATTCTCAACCGTGTTTAGTCTTGCAACTTCTACATGTTCACCATCTGTGCTCCGTTTGGAATAACATGCCAAGTGAGTCCAGCACATGTATACAATGATGAGAATCAAAGTGAGGCATATGTTGGGTCCTTGGTGTTCAAGTTGAGCAATGCGTGCGAGGTCGTGCCATGAGTGGCTGCTTTGAGAACCTCTGCAAAGAAGTCGGGGGCATCGAGAACATTGAGGCGCGGTTCTAGAAAATTCTAGCATCGTTGGGAAGTCGACAAAGATATGGTTTGTGGCACTCCTGTCAACAGGGCTGATGCCGGTACTACCGGTACCGTGGTACTTCGCATTTTTGCACTACGGTCTTGCAAAACTGTGGTGCTACATTTTTTTAATGGTACCGGTACATTATCAGCATTGACCTGGTAGGGTACCCTCTGTTGTATTGTGGTGCCATATCGCATTACAGTACTGCGATAGTGAGAAAGTGAAAGAAAAAAACTTTGACAAGTAACGAGACGTACTGTAACTGAATCAACATAGCAGTGTGGATGAGTGTGCATTCGGAGGCTCAGGCATGGGAGATGTATAACAGCCCGGAAAATTGCACAATGGACAGAAAAGGATCGATTGGCGTTGTCCATAGTTCAAAATTGGAAACAGGAATTTGCAAGAGAAAGTCGAAGGTGGAGCATGTGGATCACGTGGCTTGCGCAGGGTCGGGGTTGGGGGGGACTTGACTGGTGTATATATAATGTGTCTGTAAATGGAGGAGGTGCCCACAATGACGGACGGCTCTCCACCTTGTCTCCACTGAGAGAAAGATAATTGCGGACCGCCGCCCCCTCCCTCCTCCTTTGGGCAAAATAGCCAGGATATCCATGATCCCGAAGGGCTGACCCTCTCATATCCACGAGCGGAATTTTACATCTGCCATATCCAGCACTTCAAAAAAACGAACCAGGTATCCGGCCTAGCTCGCCATGCTCGATCAGCGACATGCGTTGTTGATCGAGCATGGCAAGGAGGGTCATGTGACTGTTGCTCGATCATGACCCTTGCTCCCTCGCTAGATTGCGATCGAGCGATGACACTTTTTTTTCAATTTTTTTTCGATGCGCAAACCCCCTATTACGATTTAGGGTTTTGTATGTTTTGCGCTGGCGGAGCCAGCGCAAAACATAGGGAAAAAATCCAATAGAAACAAGAATAGTCATCAGTAAGACAGAGGAAGCAACGACCGCCTGCGAGAAACTCAACTAGGAACGGTACCATGGCATTAGCATGAACAAGAGCGAGAGGCTCATGGGTGCGGGATGTGAACACAGGAAAAGGGGAACGATGCATTTTGCCTTGGACACAATCATGCAGTCAGCGGTTCAATGGGCAAAGAAAGTGGCAGCATCGAAACCAGTGGTAGGCTGATGACGCAACGGGCTGTGAATTGCAGCAGTGCTCACATGGCAGAGGTGCCAATGAAGCAAGTGCGTATGCTCAGTAGAAAGCGTACGAGCGACATGGGCGTGAGAAACGCTTGTGGCGGATGTGCTAGCTATGAACATTTTCAACACAATGAATGCCATGGAACATGACACGCCCAAACGACTGCTATAAACAATACACACACCACGAGACGTGACAAAATCCATACCCTGATTGTCGAGGGTAGCGACCAACAATGTACTCACCTCAACTGCAGGCACATACAATACATCAGGCATGAATACGTCACCGGAGGGACCAACAAACCAAACGTCACCAACACCCTGGATAGGCGGTATCTGTCCTGAAACAGTACAGACAAAACGGACATCCCCGACAGGCCCCAACGACACAAACGTGACACGGGAACAAGTCATGTAGTAAGTGGCTCTAGAATCAGGAATCTAGAAACCATAAGAAACACATACAGGAGACCAAACATGACATGCAGCAACAGCACCGGAAAAAACAGCCAATGATGGCATATGACCGAGCAAACGGGCTAGAAGATGCGGGCACTTAACATGTTGTCAATCCTCAATCCATGCATCACCCACACCTGGACCGTCCAACGACACTCCTCGAAGGGACCCATCCGACTCACAATGGTGGCTGTAAGAACCTACTGCCAAACTCACAACACAAGAGGCAGCTGACGGCTGATGATGATGATGGCAGATCAATGAAGGAGAATCTGTATGTAACTGATGGGATCTGGGCGTGGCCACCAGAGGAGAGGGATAGTGTGCACTAGCGGTGGATGTGGATGTGAGTAGGGCGGCGTCCAAGAGGCATTGGGTGGTGGCAGCACAAATGATGTCATGCTGCCAAAGAAATAGCAGTGATGCAAAAAACCATGAGATAGAGGGTGCATGGTCCCTCTCCTTCGGCATGTGTAATGCAAGTCAGTGCAGAATCGCTAACCCTGAAGGTGTGAGGTCTCCCGTGGTACTGGGACAGAACCCCGAGTAACTGGATCTTGACCGAAGTGAATTAATCACAACCAGAAAGTCGAAAATAGGGCAAAAACCAAAGAAATACCTAGGATAGGTCTATGAGGAGAGGGAAAAAATACCCAACGTGTCAAGGTGCTCTGATAGGTCCCTTTTGCTGACGTTCTGTTGCCTAACTTCACGTCTATCTGATGGTCAACATTTTGCTCTCGAGGTAGTTCTCGGCGCAGGTCGTCGTGAAAAACTCCAACGAAATACTTGACAAGTGATGCATACTCCATGGAAATGGTTGCAAATTTCTTGGGTGTCAAGGTCAACGAGGTCGCCTTGGCAGTTGCACTTTCTTCCACTTTCACGGTCTCCATGTGGACGAGACATGCTTGAGCTCCGCGTTGCAAGCATCTCTTGGCCACGCCCAAAGATATCAATTTGCAATTTGCAACGGTTGCAATTTCCTTTGCTACTTCCACCTCTGCTACTTCTCGTAACCGTCGTTGCGTTGTGGGCTTGACCACAAGCAGGTGTTGCTTTGTGCTATTAATTCTGACATAGATGAATTTGCTGCTCTAGTCTACCTGCAGATTGTACGCTTAGAGGGAATCTCACCCATGGATGACTTTGTGGTCGCTTATTGGGCAAGTCCTCCAGACCTTTACGTTGGGCTAATCTCCTATTTGTAGTCGGAGAGGTCCACGAAGTCAATGGGTCTGCAGTTTTTTGTCAACAGATTTTCCTACAGACACTCTTGGTTTGGTGTGCAAAACCAGCTTCCAAACCATGTCGCTTCTGTTGAAAGAGTGGAAGCTCTCCTATCCAGTAGTGCCGGTACCATGAACAAATTTTGCAACATCGGTTGTACTTATCGCTGGTTTGTTGTCCTCGTTTCCCTCGTTGAACTTTGCGATCATAGGAACCCTTGTGCACGGCAATGTGAGCTGCTCAAATGGGCCATCCGTCCATGTAGATTATTTTTTTCCAGACAAGAGCCTCACCGTCTACTCGTTTCTTTTTCTATTTCTCGACTCCTCAAATTTTCTCCATTATTTCCTCTCCCTTTTTGTATATTGATTTCATTTCCAACAGGCGTGCAAGATATGATCTGGTTTCTTGTAAGTCTGGGCAATACATTGGTTGCATTAATCCACGGCATCCATCAATCCCCATCAGACGATGTTTTTGTATACTGCATATTTCCTCTGCCTTGATTAGTATTGTGGCTTTGGGGTCACCAGCCGTTGGATTCCTGCATCTGAGCATTATAGTTGGCAGTGTCAATGCAATTGGCCATGGCAGCCATTTGCGAAAGGTTGTCCTCGATGTAAGAATTGGCAATTCCTCACCGACTTTTTTTTAGGCTGATATTGTAGGAGAAACATAGTTTGTTGTGGACGAGGTTGCTGTTGGTGATGATTTTGCAAAAACATTGCAAATACTCTACCACAATGGACTGCTGATGTAGGTGTTGAAGCTTGCAGTGTGCGTCATATTTCTTGTTTAAATTTCCAAAAGGGGTGAGTGTAGCGTGCGTGGAATTGCTCTATGTATTTGGGGGCGTTAGGGAGGCATGTCATGTCAGATTCATCCACTCTAGGGGTAGTACGTGTACAATCAACGATGTCAGATAGTTCGCATGAGCTATTGATCTAGATCCGCCAATATCTTGCTGCCATTGGATGGTTTTTATATCAGAACACCAACTTAAGGCCATGCCATGGAAAAGCAAGGCCGTGAGATTAATCTTTATTTTGTTGTTGTTGACCCCAGCTGTTGTAAAACACACCTCCAAGATCTTCATCCACATCCTGACTGTTAATCCCTTTGAGTTTGAACGATTGAATGGTTCTGGGAGTGCTTGTCAAATCTGAAGATTCACTGGAGAGTTAGAGATTTCTATTGGTGAACAGTGCTTCATAAGCGCAGGAAATTTGAAGCTCCTCCATTATTGTGTTGATTTGTTTTGAGCATATGGGTGCTAAGGCTCTCGATTCCCGGCAAGTTTTTATTATAGGTCTTTATTAATTTGAACCTGTGGGCCGGTGCCTCCCATTGTACCAAGTGTCTATCTGACAGGGAGCCATAGAGGCGAAGGGTTTGCTGACCCAGAGGGGTCCATCACTGCTTTGGCCGTCAATTTCTTTGGTATTGCCCCATTCCTCGTGAAAGTTGTCGTTGTTGTCTAGTCCTTCTGGATAGCATCGGTGTTTGTGTGTTGTTTATCCTCCCTACCCGGAGTATTTGCTGGGGACTGCTGCTTTTTGCGGGTTGCGCTCGCTCTGTTCATTGTTGTCGTCGCAAGGTCTGCAAGCTTCTAAATGGTGGAAGTGCACGGAAAACTTGTGCACCGTTGTCGCCAGGTAGTTAATGCGTCAGTTGCCCCTTCAGCGGCACTGCACTCTAATACCAAGTGTTATGCCGAGCAGAACGTAGGTGGTTCACAGGGATGAGGTGGGGGGAAATAGACGATTCAAGGAATTGGGAAAAAAAAATAACTTGAATTGAGCAGTAAGCGTAGTTTGATTATTATTGTTGAGCGAATCGAGCACATGTATACAATGATGAGAATCATGATGAGGAATATGTTGGGTTCTCGGCGCTAGAGTCTAGCAACGCGTGCGAGGTCGCAGCATGAGTGGCTACTTCAAGAAGTTCCATTGTTAACCTCGGCAGGACCATGTCCAGAGCTTTACGAGTCAGGTCTTGTTTTATAAATCCCCTTCACCCGAATCCTTGTCTAAAATGAGAACTTAGAGCATGAGCTTCAAGCTCAAGTGCTCCTCGTTTCATCAAGGTAAGCAAGGGAAGCCCCAAGGTTTTCTTGCCTGTCATGACCTTGGTAAACATGGTTTCCCCCCCCCCCCCCCCTCCTTTTTTTGTCCTCCTTAACCTGTAAGAACTCTTCTCTCACCCCTTTGTCTCTCAATGTTGTTTATTGTGGTCTACTTATACAATGATGCCAAAAATCGTCTGCTCACGCCCAGGATGGCTTTCAAGAACATGTAGGCATGTACAGTAGTTGACGACGACACAATCACAGAATGCATGACCTTCCAGTCGTTGCACAATGAGAATACGTGCCTCACCACTTGTTTTAGGCAGTAAAAGAACAAGGGGTTTCCATGGCTCATGCATGCACATGTCACTGCCGGTGTTGACACAGTCTTCATCCCAAAGTTTGTTCTTGGGCACAAGTGCATTCCGGAAGTCTGCCATGGGGACCCTGCAAAGACCGTCAAGTGGGTCACGAATAAAATTGAGTCCAGAGTGAAGCAAAACCCGACACCTGACTTCAAGATACTGTCAGTTGTAGTGAGAAAGGCGATTGACAAGACGGTGGACAAAAAGACCTTGTACCGTACTAAGACTAGGGCTCAAGGGATTCTCCTCAGTCCAAAGGCTATCTCCTTGAGCATGTTCTTGATGTACTACAAGAAGATAAGATGAAAGCTTTCTGTTGTCATGTTTTGTTGTATTTTGACAAAATTTCCAAGAACTTACTAGAGTATGACGCTATTGTGCTTCGAAGTTGAATCGTGTAGACACGACAATGTATGCTATTGCCAAGGCATCATAGGAGGATGTGTTCTACCACACGTTCATCACACCTAGAGTGATGGTTCATCACACCTTGGGTTTGAATGCACCCAACAAATCCTCACGATGGATGGCACCACTTAAAAATGGCCACCAACAGGTCCTCCTCATCTGCCACTTCTTTGACGCCAAAGTTTGCACTGTCTGAATGGCTTGGGTGATACTAGATGGTGAAGGACAACTTGAAGTGGTTTTGTGTTCAACTTGCCATGATGTATCCTACATTAGCAGAGAACGAGGCGATCATCATCTCCAACCGCAACAAGAGCTTGGTCAACGACATTGTTGAGAAGCTGTCGGATTCACATTACACCTACTGCTGCTACCACATGCCACATAACGCGAGGCAAAAGTTCAGAAAGAAGGCAGGGTACAGGTTCTGGAGACTTGCCCACATGCTAAAACTTGCCTAGTGCTAAAGGTGTGAGGAGTAAAGACCTGTAGTAAAATCCCGTCCAGCCGTGTACCTTCTCAGAGCTTATGGCGTCAATGAAGTCTTGCACGGACACTACACAAGGCTCTATTGTCCTTTCAGGCGTGGCAGTCACACAGCCTTGAACGCAACCAAGTCCTTGAACAGTCACATCATGGAGTGCCGGAAGTTTTTCCCCTCCTATTGTTTCATGCCGATGTAAACGTGGTTGTAGCGGGTACTAGAAGGAAGACGGTGAGGACGGATTGAGTGGGACAGCTTGTGCTGGCGCTTACGAAGCAGCTGCTGAACAGCATTGTGAGCAGCCAGGACTATGGTGCCGTAGAGGAGGGAACACATTTGGCAGAATTCACTGGCCCTCGTAACAAGTCTCATGCTCTTAACGTGCTGGAGTGTATGTGTACATACAGAGCATGAAAACATCGGGAATAGGTGAAGTGCCTTACAAGCGTAAATAACAAGAGTACTCAAATCATCAGAAAAATGTGTGGTGGCAGTTCCAACGTGGCCCAATGGGTCCTCTAAGTTCACGGCTGTGTTTTCTGTGAGCTCTCAGTCTAAGCGTGAGCTTTCTGGTTGCCTCACACTATGTTTGTGGGAGTTGGACAGAGTTGCAAGACAGTCATCTTGGCAAAGGAAAAGACAGCATTATGTATTATTTTTTGGAAATGGACATGAACTGACGAGTTTTAGTGCTATTCTCAATCTTTCTGTTGCACCAAACCGCATGCAATTCAGTTAACCATAGCTCTTGCTACGTTGGCCAAAGCGCGGCACCCCAATCCAGCCACTCAGTTGGTGGCACGTGTGATGCCCTCCTGCCGAGGCGCCCTCGCACATTGAGGATCCATCAAAAATGCCTTTCTGGAGGTACAGACATCCCTGCACATAGTAACGGTGCTCCCTGTGCTCTTGGGGTTCATTTCGATGAATTCATCATCAAGTCTGGTGATAAGGATTGACCTGATTTGAAACCTGTACACGGACCTGCAGTCAGAATCTTGACGACGTCGAGTTAGAAACTGTACTACTGAGTTTCGGACTCCGAGCCACAATTTTGGCTGTGTCCCTTATTGACAACCTGTACTGCTGACTCTGGCAAATTATCTGCCGGAGTCATCTTGCAGATTATCTGCCGGGGCTATCCGGCAGATAATCTCTTGGATGTGACATGTTACTCACTTCCGGAGGATTTATCCACTGGATACCAATTTTGGGCTAAGTCCCCAACCGGCGTTGCACACCCCAACTTTGAGAGATCATGTCTTCCTCGTTACTTGACGGATTCTGGTAATTCAATTTGCAGAGAACTCACCAATTCGTCACATTTCAGGAACTTTGATCCAATTCGGATTTGTAACACTATCTTGGAATCTAGAGTAAAATGTGAGGATCCCCCTCCAGCGGCTTGTCGACGCCTCCCTGCGCCGCACCCGGTCATACTAAGGGGCAAAATACAACGTTCTCCCCTTTGCACCTTCCATGCCTTCTGCTCGTGCTTGCTCTCACTCATCTTCTCTTGTGCCCTCCAGCCCTTCACAGCTGGTCATCCCAAGTCCGGCCATGCTCATGATGTGTCGATCCAATAGTTGCGCCTTGGTCGTGTAACTTGCAAGCATGTGGTGTGTGCTGCAATTCTGCAGCACCACGTATACTTTTTCAACCATGTCCCATGCGTATTGGTAATGCACATTGATGTGCTTTGTCCTCCTGTGCTGCGTCGGGTTGTTGATCAACAAGATATCGTTGGTGTTGTCCTCTTGCACCATTGTTGGCTCTTGTTGTAGCACGCCCAGCTCTCCCAACGACGTGCAAACCAACACCGCCTCCTTGACCTCTTCGGCAAACACTATGTACTCCAACCCTACTATGAAGACAGTGACTCTTTCCTACTTTTTTCTACACCATGAGACAGCTTGTAGCGTGGCAGTGTCGCGCCGACCGGTCGAAGTAGCCACGTGGCTCGAGCGGGGTCACCTGGGACTGTGGACGGTGAGACGGGATGGCTTGAGGGTCGGAGACCCTCAAGCACCGCGGTTTTGGCCTAGTCGGCCAAGGATTCCGTCGAATCCATTACATTGGCATCAGAGCTCCAAGGCTCGAATCCCACGTTGGGATTACCGGAGATGCCGAGGTGGCTCTCACTCCTAGTGGGGGGGAGTGTAGCGTGGCAGTGCCGCGGTGACCGGTCGAAGGAGCCACGTGGCTCGAGCGGGGTCACCTGGGACTGTGGACAATGAGACGGGATGGCTTGAGGGTCAGAGACCCTCAAGCACCGCGGTTTTGGCCTAGTCGGCCAAGGATAATGTCAAATCTGTTACACAGCTGCACCAGCACGAAAGAACACGTAGGCGGATGTGGAATTCCCCTTCTCCACATTGCTAGCGTAGTCTGCATTTGTGTAGCGGACCAGACGCAAAGGGTTGGACCACCCTTTTCTGACAAACCTCAGGCATGCTTATCGCATCGCCTGTAGGTAGAAGTGGATACGCTTGACTGCCTTCTAGTGTAGTGGTCTGGGATCGGCTAAATAGCTGCTCACTTGGTTCACCGCGTAAGCCAAGTCTTTTCAAGTCGTCACCATGGCATACATGAGGATGCCCACCGCCAATTTGTAGGGTACCCCTGCCATGTACTCCCGCTCTTCTTTTGTTTTCAGTGCCATTACCACACTCAGTTCAAAGGTCATGGAGACGGGTGTGCCAACTGGTTTGTAGTTCTCCATGACAAACAGCTTCAGTACCTCGGCCACGAATTTGGCCTGTCCCAGCTGAAGCATGCATGTCCTCCGGTTCTATGTGATGCTCACCCTAAGGTAGTACTACAGCTCCTCCATGTCGGACATCTAGAATCTGCTGCTCAGTTGCTCTTTCAGATGTTGTAGGCTCGGAAGGTCCGTTGAGCAAAACATCAAGTTGTCCACATAGAGTGCGATGATCTGATGGAGCTGCTTGTCATGTTGCACGTACACATTGTGATCCGAGTCACAACGCTTGAAGCCGAGTTGTGCTGTCAAGTTGTCCATCTGTTGGTACCAGTATTGGGACAATTTTTTTAGCTTGTACAAGGACTTCCGCACCTTGCACACCTTTCCCTTTGGCACCTCCACCCCCTCTGGTATCTCCATATGGATCTATTTTTGTATGATGCCATTGAAGAAGGCCGTTTTCACATCCATTTGATGGAGCTCCATGTCCTTCGCGGCTGCCACCGCAAGGATTGCCTTAATGCTTGTAAACCTGGCGACAGGAGCAAACATCTCATTGTAGTACTCGCCTTTACGCTGTAGGCGTAACCCCTCACCACTAGCCGCACCTTGTATCTGTCAACCACACCTTCCTTTGTGAACTTGGTCTAGAAGACCCACTTTGAGCCGATGACTTTGGCACCTTTTGGCCTGTCAACTAGCTCCTACGTGCCATTTTCCATAATGGATGCCAACTTCAATTTAATGGTTGCATCTCACTGCTCCCCTTCAAGCCAAGCAAGTGCCTCGTGCACGCTTGTCGCCTCTGTTGATGCAGCTTGCATGAACTGCATTATGCCAATCCATCAACTAGTGCTTGCATCAATGTGTATCACGGCTTTCCACTTCCTCCTACTATAGTGCAGCAGTTTTTATGGCATCTTGTTGCTCTGATGCGATTCCTTTGACTGTGTACCCTCCAGTGAATCATTGACTGGACAAATCTCCGAGGGTCTCTCCCGCTCTGGGAATAAATTGTCGGGACTAATGGAGCCTCCGGTGGTTATTCCACCAACACCGGATGTGTACTCTGCTAGGAGTCCTCCGTGTCAGCTACTGCCTCTACTGCACTGCCGTGCTCTCGTGGCACATAATCAAATTCGGTGTCTGTTGGCTCCTTCATGTAGTCAAGGAGCTGGAACCACTCCCTTCTCTTTGGAGATTCCACGAGTCCCACATCGTTGCTGCTGATACAACTATACTGCTCGTCATACCCCACGTCTTGGCTGTGGATTGTCTCCTCCTTGTACATGTCGTAATGCCGGAATGCCTTACGCACACTCTCATAGCCAAGGAAGAGATACGGCTTTGCCCGCGACTCTAGATTACTATCACGTCGCTGCATAGCCTACAACATCGCATGCGCCTTATACCCTAACACTTTTAGGTACGCCACACTTGACTTTCGTCTGCTCCAAACCTCATGCAATGTCTTTCAACCGCTCATTTTCTTTCACTTGGCTTAATGGCAAAGATCATTGTATGCACAATTTCTGTCCAGAAGCTTTGTGGCAATCCCGTATCCACCAACATGGTCCGTAACGTGATCATCAACGTCAGGCTTGGTGCTCCACCACGCCATTACACTGACATAAATATGGCATTGTTTGTTCCCGTTTCATGCACTACTGCTTCAGCCATCCACTACGGCCCATATGCTCTCCGTCATTGTTGTTACGTAGTGCTCTGACCTTCTGGTTAGTCTGCCTGTCTAGAGTTGCGACATACTCCTTCAGCCAACCCTTCACCTCGCCTTTCTTCTTTATGAAGCACACGTAGAGTTTTTGTTGTAGTCATTTATGAAGGTGACAAAGTAGTCAGCACTACTCTTTGATGTCATTTTGAATGGTCTACACACGTTGCTTTGCATGACCTCTAGCAGGTCTGAGGCCCGATTCACGTTTTTGTTGAAAAGTTTGTGCCACGCCTTACCCAAAGTGTAAGGCTTGCACGTTATGTGCATTCATGTATCTTTCGCCTCGTCTGCACCATCGACGAAGGGGTCAAGTACCAGTTTGAGCTTAGCCGTATCCTTCACGACTATGGGTGAGTAATGCCCAAGTTGTCGATGCCAGAGTTCCAAATCACCTCTCCCTCTTTTGGCTAGGGATCACTTTGGTCTCCACGATGTAGAGACCTCCCTTGTGCTTAGCCTCTAGCACAATCTCGCCGCCACCATCCTTCCGCACAACCACCCCTTTTCTCCTGAAGAGCACCTCGTGTCCCTTTTCCATTAAGCAGCAGGCACTTTGGATCTTAGCCATGTCAGGTACATGCTGCACATCCTTGATGACGCACTGGACCCGATTCCCACCAACCACCACCTCCATGTCCACGTCTCCTTGGCCACCTGCCGGTTCGACCTTGTTTTTTATGACCATTATGGACTTACATGAACTTGGTGTAGTTGACAAACATGGCCTTCTCGGCCTAGGTGTGCTCCTCCACTCTAGAGTCAAGGCATCGTTGGTTAGCCTTCTTGATGTAGTGATTCTGAGTGTTGTTGAAATGTTCCTTCTTGCCTTTGGCGTCTTTCTGCTGGCCTTTGCCTCCTAGGTGTACTCACGGGCCCGGCGGCCCTCCTTGTTGCAGTTACCGCAAGCGCCCTTCTTGGCGCCCTTCTTGCCACCACCATATCTGCCACCTTGCCTCCACTTCCGCTACCATGCGTGTTGGTGATAAGGACCAATGAGGAAGACGAGGAATACCCGTAGCTCTGTCATTGTGCATTGTTATGGATGTGACCGCGCCATAGGTGAGCTTGTCCTATATCCATCCTCTTAAGATGGTGATGAGAGGGCTCCACCTGTCAGGAAGGGCCATGAAGAGGGCCATCGCCTACAGCCGCGTGTCGATATCATATCCCACATCATTGCACTGTGAGGCGAGCGACTCAATCTGCTACATGGAAGAAAGGACATCATCTCCCTTTTGAATTCTCGCCATGAGGAGTCACTTCATTGCAAAGAATGTGTTCGCAAGCGACTTGGATTGATGGATGACATAGGATTTTGGCCAAGCTTCGGCTGCCAGCTTGCAGCCTTGGAAGTAGCCCTATTGTGACTCAGCTGCTCCAAATACCAGAAGCACAAATGCCTTCGTGTTCTTCCTTGAGAATGCCTAATTATCCATGTCCGTGGCTTTTGGCTCGACAAATGCTCTCCTTCCCATCATGGCCTCCAACAACCCCTTATGCGCGAGCTAGATTTTGGAGTACCACCTCCATAGTCGAAATTCAGGGCCGTCCGAGTACTTATGGATGGGATGGGTCTCCTCCTGCGCCATTGTGCACTCTTCCACCGCGGGTTCCAAGAGTTTGACGGTGATGTCGCCCGCAACAACAATCCCATCCGTCGCAAAAGCCATGAACGAATTTAAGACCGGTCAGGGTCGTGGGCCCATAACCCTGTTGTCACAAAACTTTGTGGTGGCAGTTTCAACATGGCCCGACGGATCCTCTAAGTTCATGGCTATGTTCTGTGTGAGTTCTGAGTCTAAGCTTGAGCTTTCTGGTTACGTCACGCTACGTTTGTGGGAGTTAGACAGAGTTGCAAGACAGTGTCATTTGCAAAGCGAATAGCATGTTTTTGCATTATGTTTTGGACATGGACATGTAACTGACAAGTTAGAGTGCTACTTGCAAGCTTTCGAATGCATTAACTTGCGTGCCATTCAGTTCATTGTACCTCCCGCTACATCAGCGGAAGCGCGGCACCCCAATCCAGCCACTCAATTGGCGATGCGTGTAATGCCCTCCCGTTGAGGCACCCACGCACATCAAGGACCCATGAAAACTGCCTTTCCAGAGCTGGAAATGTCCGTGTACATAGTGGTGGTTCCCCTTGTGCTCTTGGAGTACATTATGATGCGTTGATCGTCAAGCTTGGTGATGGGGATTGACGCGGTTCAAAACCTGTCTGCGGACCTACAGTCAGAATTTTGACGACGTCCCTGAGTAACAAATTATACTATTGAGTTTCGTACTTCGAGCCGTAATTTTGGCCAATTCCCTCAGAAACACGAGTAATACTGACTCATGCAGATTATCTGCCGGGGTCATGCGACAGATAATCTCTCGGATGTGACTTGTCACACACGTCCGGTGGATACATCCACTGGATGCCATGTTTTGGCCAAGTCCTCGAGCCGCATTGCACACCCCAACTTTGAGAGACCATGTCTCCCTTGTTTCTTGAAAGACCGTGGCGATTCAAGTTACACCAGATTCGTACATTGTCAAATTTCAGGAACTTTAATCTAATCTGGATTTGGAGCATTCTCTAGGTAGCTAGAGTAAAATGTGAGCATTTTCCCCCATCCAGGGATTTGTCAACGCCTCCCGGCACCCAGGCATGCTAAGGGGAAAAATACAACACGAATAAGATGTGTGAACCTTCATTCGCTATTTGGACTATTATTCAAAATATTTTCCGACACTCAAAACATATTTCGTTTTTGAAACTGACCTTTAAAGTCACTGTCAAGTCGGCAAACCTCAATATAGATGAGGCCTGAATAACTTTGCAACTATCATGTCAACATCTACTTGTGCAAAGAAATGTCGGTGACGTGTTGTGCAAGAACCCCACAAGCCAACTTGCTGCTTGGTCTGCATTGGAGCACTGAGTTGGCACATGTCCATCTATGTTTTTTTGTTTTTTTTTGTGTCAATGTTGACGATACCTTCGCTTAAACTCTTTCGATCACATCACGTGGAAATTTCCACCCATTTGGAGCCTTTCGGAAGGGCTAAAAATAGTGTGTCAGACGTCACAGTACTGTTCACCATATCCCATTCCAACGGTTATGACACGCCTGGAAACATTGTTTTCTAAAAAACATTGTATGGAAATTCCGTTATAACAGTAAGGTACATGGAGATGGTGCTCTAATGGCACGATTGACAGGCATGGTAGACATGAAAGCTCAGATGCTTAGATATGGGGCATTGTAGAGGGATATCTCAAAATGTGGGAATTCCATAGATATGTGGTAACTCCTTGTTTGCAATGCTAGCCGGCCCGAGTCTGTGATATTAGCTTTGTTTCATCTGTAGGACAGAAAAAAAATAAACGATAGTATTCGACGATGCCAGATGTCTCAGTCGATAGAAGATCAATACTTGGTCTACATCTCTCATAGTATTTGGGATGCTCAATGATAGAACATCACTTTATCACAATATTCTCCAGACTTAGTGGTAACGAACCACAAAGGAACTACATACCCGGTTTGAACTTGTAACATACAAAATGAAACATTTATTAAAAGAAAAAAATGAAGCAAAGAAAAGACTAAGAAGGTAGCAATGTTATGAAGGATTTCATTGATGAGGATAAAATTTGTAGTTTGGGATAACAATTATACCATGTCATGGACACGGTCTTTCAAAGTTCTGTAGGTAAACAGGTACTTTGGAATGCTTTTACGCACAAAATTCGAAAGTTTTTAGCATCATTGGCATGAACACGTTAGCACTCGTAGCAGTACTAGTAGTAGTACAACAATAGCAACACCAATACTAGTACAAAAATCGTAATTGTATTGCAGCAGTAAGAGGGGCAGCGGCAGCTACACAACTACACAACTACATCGTTTTATTGTGATATTGCACATGGTAGTTTTGTGTGATGCGGCTGCCATAGCATTTGCGTGTTTGTGCATCTACAGCTACAACATCAGTAAGAAGTGGCCCTAGCCACTCATGTTACAGTGAGAGGGAGTGACAATTACACCCACCAATCTGTGGAGCAGGAAGTTGTGCATAAGCCACAGAAGAAGAAAAGGCAAGGAAAAGGAGGACATTGACATTCGAGAGGAGGGTTCGAAGGTTATAATCCTACTGAAATCAGCAGTCAATCTACTGACATCAGCACACCCTTACTAACATCATCGGAAGAACTGTAAAAGTCATCATTGCCTTGGTAAAATTATTGGCAGATGTATCATCAATTAATGCTACTTAAACTCATGAAAAATGCTGAAGGTTATTTGTTTTGACCACTTTATTCCAAAGGCGATGCAGCCTTCATGATCGGTGCACATGGTGCCAGACGATGACATGGAAAAAGAGCCAGCAGACCCTTCGTCATCTTCAATGACAGGGACAATGAGTCCACAATCGCAGGAGTTTGATGAAATTTGATGTGCGTAGGAAGATATCTAACGGCAACAAAGCAAGATGTGTCAATAGTAGGAGGCAAACA